>PVKP010039792.1:0-19902 GCA_004027715.1 Plecturocebus donacophilus
ATCTCATGGGTGTGATAGGGGTGGAGGGGAGGGTTGTCGGGGAGGGAGGGAAACCTCTGGCTCTGTCGCTTCTGGGGGCTCAGCCTTGTTCCCAGGCTTCCCTTCCCACCCAGGCAGCTGTCCCACGGGCAACGGGCTGTCGATGGGGCTGGCTTTAAGCCACCTCGTCGTCTCTGAGTGGGGTTTGTGTGATGGGGGATGCTTTGGAGCAGCGCCCCAAACTCCAACTCTGGAAGGAGACTTTCGGCGGCACTGAGCCCTTTTCTGTTAAGTCCTGCTCAGCCACACTGGCCCTCCCTGGGCCTGCCTATGGCTGCCACGCTGCTGGCATCCAACCTGGAGTCACAATGTAGGGGCCACAGGTGCAGCACGTAGGCCCACAGTGGGGAACAGGGAAGGCGGTCCCACAGGGAGGGCTGGAGCTGCTGGGCAGAGCAGGGCCGACGAGTTGCCGGCAGAGGGTGACGCTGCCTCACGTTAGACACCGCTAAGCCCTTTCCACCTCACTGCGAGGGTTAGAAGCTGGATTCTGTGTTCTCTTTCAGGTGACCAGCAGCCAGCTGTCCATCCTGCAACACCGGAAAGGCAGCAGCCACCCCCGGGAGCCCAGGGATGTCTCCGGGTAATGCTTTGTGTGGCTCCTGGATATAGAGGTCCACACCAGATGGTGGGATCCCTGTCCAGGTTAAACTGATTTCTGCATCCCCCCGCACGCCGTGCCCCAGCCTCCACCTCCCACACCCCATGGAGGGGAGGTCCCTCTTTTCGATTGAGGGTTCCATGCCAACCCACCTCACCACTGGGCTGCAGGCTATGCTTGGCTGTAAGCACCAGGAGAGAGGGGGGGATGAGGGGCGAGGGAGGACAGGGAGAGAGGGGGCCAGAATTGACTAACCATTTCTCTTCCTCTGGTGTCTGGCGGTCTAGTGTGTCTGGCTGCAGAGGGAAGTGGAGGACCTTAGAGACCAACTACGTATGACGGAGTGCCGGCTGGGGCAGGGATGGGCGGCGCTGTCTTTCTGCAGGTTCCGAGGGAGGGGTGGGGTGCAGGTGCAGGCAGCATCACCTGGACTGACTTTCCTCTGGGGAAGAGGGCCAAGCAGGCCTGGCCCTGGAGCCTTCTGTGCCTTTCCAGCTGGGGGTGTGCACAGACAGCCATACGTCGTCTGAACTCCGTGTACACTTTGTCCACGAGTCCCAGAGATGTCCTTCTCTTAGGACAGTAGAGATACCGCATATGTTTTCCCTTTAACTGCTGCCTGGTATGGCTTGTGTGGTTTTTGCTTGGTGGCTGGCGTATCTGTCCTGGAAACATGTTCTGAACGGTTCTGGGATGCCCCAACACCTGAGAACCACTTTCCCGCTTAGCAGGCATTTCCACCTTTACTTCAGGTGACCGGTGGGTCAGTCTGTCCCAGGGCTGCTGGGGTTTCAGGTTGCAGGGCTAGGCAGTTGGTTCCCCACCGGGGCAGGGGGTGGGTTTCTGTTTCCCTCGGTCTGGAGTGCCCGGTTCTGTCTCTTGTTTTCAGGAGCCATGAAGTGCTTTATGAACCAGTCTAAGGACTTTTGAAGTGAGTGTTGCACACACCATGCCCCTTGCCACAATCCCAGTAGCATAGGAGGGCTGTGGGCTGACCCTGGCTGGGGGCCAGTGCCTGAACCTGCTGTGTTTCACAGGTTGAAGCCAGCGTCTTCCTACAAGACGAGCAGCTGCTACCTTTGGAGCCCCAGAGCTGCAGCCAAGCTGGTTTCTTCAGTATCCTCTTCAGCCAGGGCTTCCTCTCTTCCTCTGCATTTGCCCTCTTCCCATCACAGTTCACAGCAGTTTCAAATAAAGTCGTTCTCATATCCTGTGGTCTGTGGTCTGCCCTCTCTGCGATTGTTGGGAGTGCTGGGCAGCGTGGGGTGTTGCTCCGTTCCCTGGCGCTGGAAGAACAGTTCCCTTGGACCTCTGTGGTGGGCCCTCTCCCTGCAGGGCACCTGGGCTGACCTCTGAGCAGCAGCCCTGCACTGGGGCTCACCATAGTGCCCTGGGTCTAGGTGCTGTGGGGGCCCTGTCTGGCCATAAGAGCATTTCCTCCCTTTCCTCGACCTGCCCTGCTCATGGTCCCTCCCCTTCTCCTCGTACTTTAGGGTCTCACAGGTCCCCCTCTTCAGTGCTATTCTCCCTCCACTTCAGTAGTAACTGATAGCCTCCTTCCAGAGCCAGGTCTCTCTTGCCTTTCCTCCTGGGGTTCACTGTCCTGGTTCTGCCCTGCGGCCATCCTTTCCATCATAAGCATCCTTGCTCTCCCCCATGGCCTGACGCCTGAGACCTTTCCTGCATGGTTATTTCTGTGCTGTTGAGGAACAGGATGGAGCTTATCCTCCCCTCTCAGGGGCCCAGTCCTCCTTCTGGAGCCATTATGTCCCTCCGGTGCCACCATGCACACAGGTCATCTGGGCCAGAAACCCGCGCGGCATCCTCAGTTCCTCTCTCGGCTGTCACCTTTGAACCTCAGTTATCAAATCCCGTCAGGTCTCCTCCTCAGTTTCAGTAGCCAGGTGGAGGCAGAAGCCACATGCCGGTGGGTGGCCAAGCAAAAGGGAAGGCACAGGGAGCGCAGAAGAAAAGGGCGGGGTAGTCTCTTGGTTGGAGGTGGGGGCAATGGTCTGTTCTGGAGCCTGCGGGCCAACCTGGTGGAAACTGCCTGCCAGCAGCGACACGAAAGGCGGCTTCCACATCCTTGGTGTCCTACAGGCGGCCAACAGCCCCTTCTGCAGCCAGTTGGCTCCATACCCTTGATTTGAAAGTGGTCAGCTGCTTTCCATGGCAAGCGTGGATGCTAGGCCTGGCTGTTCTTGGATGGTCCCTGACAGATACTGTTCCTCCACACATAAGGCCGCAGGTTTTCTGGACAGGATGCTTCTGTGTCCTTGCTCACTGTTCCAGACTGCCTTTAAGGTCACACGAGATTTCCTTGAGCTCCCTGTTTGCCTTCACCCTCCCTGACAGTTGAAATCACTTCCTTCCTCCAGCTGGAATTGTGGGCTGGGCAGGCCCCAGACTCGGGCACAGATTCAGGTTCCAGTGAGGAGGTGTGTATAGGTTCTGCCAGCTCCCATCGCCAAGAGACTGGGTGTTGAGCAGATGAAGACAGGAGAAATGCAGATACCATTCAAGGTTATCGTGTGTATGTGTGTGTGCCCCCCTGCATGCACCTGCTGAGGAATATTAAGTTTACTCTGCCCCCATGGCTCCCTTATGGAAGATACTTTTAGTTTGTAATTAGTGGTATGCGAGTAATAGCTGCCTACCTGGTGTATTTTTAAGTTATAAGTAAAAATGGAACACCTATATATTAATGAGAATCACTTGACTAACAGCAAATAAATACATGGATGAAAGTCTGCTCTGGGCCTTCAGTCTGGAGAGCTGTCAGCCCGCAGGCTCTCAGGCTGTTGGTTCCCCAGGATAGATCCATTCTGTTGTCTGCTATCTGGGTGTCTGCCTCTCAAATACCTTCAGTGCCACCTGGGTGGGGATCTCTCGTCTGAGCTGGATCTCGTTAAGTGGCACCCAAGTGTGGGGACTCGAACCAGGGATAAAGAGTTGCCTGAGCAATGGAGAAAGGAGAGGCTAAGCTGAAGGTATCCCGAGTACTATTAGAAAAAAATCCCCGGGGTAAACTGGGAGCTCAGAAGTAGCTCAGGAACATTTGAGAAAAAAATCCCCCAGGTGAGTTGGGGGGAGCCTGGAAGTAGGCCGAGAATGTTAGGAAAATCTCCCAGGTTTTCCTAGGGGAGCTCTGAATTACCCTGAGAATGTTTGAAAAAATCTCCCAGGGTGGCAGCTGGGGGAGCTCGGTCGTATTGGGGTAACATGGAACGGAGATCAAGTAAACGCGGGGCTTATTTGGTGTGGTCTATTTGGGCTTTGGTGTATTCTACCCTGGAGGTGTTGAGGAGAACATTCAGGAGAGGGGAAGGGGTGTGATGAGCTACCGACAGAGCTGGTTCTCAGTATGCATCTACTTGGGAATCAAATTAATCGAGGTGCTCTCCCTTGAGGGAGAAAGGGCTGATTCATGGAGTGGAAGCTGTGGTGAAGGATCCGTGAAGGATCGAATGGCAAAAGAAGGGCTGGGATCTACCTTTCACAAGAGGTGCTGTTCAATTCTAACACCTAGGAGGGCGTGGAATGGGATGAAGGAGACATCCCCAAACACAGGGATGGCTGTCGGGGCTCTCAGAAAGCTGGAATTGACTCCCGATCCTCTGCGGGATGGGTGGGATGTCTCAGCACAGTAATGGGGCTCTAACATGTATGCCCCAGGCCATGGTCGGGCGGAGCCTTCCAGTTCTAGGGAAAATAAGTGCAGAATCTGAGGCTCCTGGGATTAGAGGAATCCATCTGGGCCCAAGTGGAGAGGAGGAGGTCGACCCCTCCCCTCATTCAGTGCCCCCTCTTCCTTTTCCCTCAAGCCTCCTCTCCCACCAAGAGGAATGTGGGGCCCGGCCTGGAGAGCCTTAGACCCCCTCCTGCCTTGTCCTGCCACTCAGCTCGGACAGGCTCCGGAGCTCTGCCGAGCTGCGTGCCTGCCCTTGATGCAGCCGCAGTGGCGGAGCCCTGGGCAGAATCCCACCTGCACCCGGTGCCAGGGCTCCCACAGGGACGTCTCCAGATGGGAACTCTCACTCTGCCGGCAGAAAACAGAGTGTCCTCTTCAGACTCCAGCTAGGGCCAAAGGTGTGTGAGTCTCCTCGGACGCCCACCAACCAGTCCCCAAGGGTGACCATCCAGGCCGTGGCGCAGGCCCCGGGCACCACACACGGAGATGTGAGCTGGCAATCATAGGATCACAGTAGTCATGGCGAGTAGCAGCCATGGACTTAAGCCCACCTGGAACACACTCCTGGGTGAATTCAGACAACCTCATGCACATCTGTCCTCGACCTCCATGCCGAGAACTCCTTTCTCCCGCACCTGTGTTTGCCAGGTACAACAGCCATGTAGGCTGTGACCGCCAGGGCATCCGTGCAAACTCTATCTTTGGGATTCCAGGGTGCCCTGTTCACATGATCCAGCATTAACAGTGCCCCTGTGGTTGTGCAATGTTGAAGTCCGGGTCACTAACATGCAGAACAAGGAACAGAAGGTTGGCAGCGTTTGGAACCCTCCCGTTTGCCCCACCCCAATTACTACTTCCCCCTTTGCACACCCCAGAGGTAATTACTCTGCTGACTTTTCCAATAATCACTCACTTTCTTTTAAAGGATTAATAATTCCCGGTTAACAACCCTCACCAAGATATAAAAGTTAGAGGCAGTTAAATGTAAAATTATGTATGGATATATAGTTGTCTTTTAAATTATACTTTAAGTTCTGGGATACATGTGCAGAACATGCAGGTATGTTACACAGGTATACACGTGCCTTGGTGGTTTCCTGCATCCATCAACCGGTCATCTACATTAGGTATTTCTCCTAATGCTGTTCCTCCCCTAGCCCCTGACCCCTCAACAGGCTCTGGTGTATGATGTTCCCCTCCCGGTGTCCATGTATTCTCACTGTTCAACTCCCACTTATGAGTGAAAACACGTGATGTTTGATTTTCTGTTCTTATATTAGTTTGCTGAGAATGATGGTTTCCAGCTTCATCCATGTCCCTGCAAAAGACATGAATTCATCCTTTTTTATAGCTGCATAGTATTCCATGATGTATATGTGCCACATTTTCTTCATCCAGTCTATCCTTGATGGGCATTTGGGTTGGTTCTGAGTCTTTGCTATTGCAAACAGAGCTGCAATAAACATGTGTGTGCATGTATCTTTATAGTATAATGATGTATAATCCTTTGGGTATATACCCAGTAATAGAATTGCTGGGTCAAATGGTATTTCTGGTTCTAGATCCTTGAAGAATCGCCACACTGTCTTCCACAATGGTTGGACTAATTTGCACTCCCACCAACAGTGTAAAAGTGTTCCTATTTCTCCACATCCTCTCCAGCATCTGTTGTTTCCTGACTTCTTAATGATCGCCATTCTAACTGGCATGAGATGTTACATCACTGTGGTTTTGATTTACATTTCTCTAATGACCAGTGATGATGAGCTTTATTTTTCATATTTTTTTGGCCGCATAAATCTCTTCTTTTGAGAAGTGTCTGTCCGTATCCTTCATCCCACTTTTTGATGGGGTTGTTTGGTTTTTTTCCTTGTAAATTTCTTTAAGTTCTTTGTAAATTCCGGCCATTAGCCCTTTGTCAGGTGGATAGATTGCAAAACTTTTCTCCCATTCTGTAGGTTGCCTGTTCACTCTGATGATAGTTCATTTTGCTGTGCAGAGCTCTTTAGTTTAATTAGATTCCATTTGTCAATTTTGGCTTTTGTTGTCATTGCTTTTGGTGTTTTAGTCATGAAGTCTTTACCCATGCCTATGTCCTGAATGGTAGTGCCTAGGTTTTCTAGGGTTTTTATGGTTTTTGGTCTTACATTTCAGTCTTAAATCCATCTTGAGTTAATTTTTGTAGAAGGTGTAAGGAAGCAGTCCAGTTTCAGTTTTGTGCATAGGCTAGTCAGTTTTCCCAACACCATTTATTAAATAGGGAATCCTTTCCCCATTGCTTTTTTTTGTCAGGTTTGTCAAAGATCAAATGGTTGCAGATGTGTGGCATTATTTCTGAGGCCTCCGTTCTGTTCCATTGGTCTATATATCTGTTTTGGTACTAGTACCTGCTGTTTTGATTACTGTAGCCTTGTAGTATTGTTTAAAGTCAGGTAGTGTGATGCCTGCAGCTTTGGTTTTTTGTTTGTTTGTTTGTTTTTTGCTTAGGCTTGTCTTGGCTACACAGGCTTTTTTGGTTCCATATGAAATGTAAAGTAGTTTTTTCCAATTCTGCGAAGAAAGTTAACAGTAGCTTGATGGGGATAGCATCGAATCTATAAATTACTTTTGGCAGTATGGCCATTTTCACAATACTGATTCTTCCTATCCATGAGCATGGAACGTTTTTCCATTTGTTTGTGTCCTCTCTTATTTCTTTGAACAGTGGTTTGTAGTTCTCCTTGAAGAGGTCCTTCACATCCCTTATAACTTGTATTCCTTGGTGTTTAATTCTCTTTGTAGCAATTATGAATGGGAGTTCACTCATGATTCAGCTCTCTATTATTGGTGTATAGGAATGCTTGTGATTTTTGCACATTGATTTTGTATTCTGACAGTCTGCTGAAGTTGCTTATCAGTTTAAGGAGATTTTAGGCTGAGACAATGGGATCTTCTAAATACACAACCATGTCATCTGCAAACAGAGACAATTTGACTTCCTCTCTTCTTATGTGAATACCCTTCATTTCTTTCTCTTGCCTGATCGCCCTGGCCAGACATTCCAATACTATGTTGAATAGGAGTGGTGAGAGAGGGCATCCTTGTCTTGTGCCGGTTTTCAAAGGTAATGCTTACAGCTTACGTGCATTCAGTATGATACTGGCTGTGAGTTTATCATAAATAGCTCTTATTATTTTGAGATACATTCCATTAATACCTAGTTTATTGAGAGTTTTTAGCATGAAGGGGTGTTGAATTTTATCAAAGGCCTTTTCTGCATCTATTGAGATAAACGTGTTATTTGTCATTGGTTCTATTTATGTGATGGATTACATTTATTGATTTGCATATGTTCAACCAGCCTTGTATCCCAGGGATGAAGCGAACTCAATCGTGGTGGATAAGCTTTTTGATGTGCTGCTGGATTTGGTTTACCAGTATTTTACTGAAGATTTTTGCATCGATATTCCTCAGGGATATTGGCCTGAAATTTCATTTTTCTGTGTGTCTCCACCAGGTTTTGGTATCATGATGATGCTGGCATTATAAAATGAATTAGTGAGGAGTCCCTCTTTTTGTATTGTTTGGAATAGTTTCAGAAGGAATGGTATCAGCTCCTCTTTGTACCTCTGGTAGAATTCAGCTGTGAATCCATCTGGTCCTGGGCTTTTTTGGTTGGTAGGCTATTAATTACTGCCTCAATTTCAGAACTTGTTATTGGTCTATTCAGGGATGCGACTTCTTCCTGGTCTTGGGAGGGTGTGTGTGTCCACGAATTTATCCATTTCTTCTAGGTTTTCTTGTTTATTTGCTTAGAGGTGTTTATAGTATTCTCTGGGGGTAGTTTGTATTTCTGTGGGAATTGTGGTGATATCTCCTTTCTCATTTTTTATTGTGTCTGTTTTATTCTTCTCTTTTTTCTTATTCATTAGTTTGGCTAGCAGTCTATTTTGTTGATTTTTTTCAAAAAACCAGTTCCTGGATTCATTGATTTTTTTTTTTGAAGGGTTTTTTGTGTCTCTCTTTTCTTCAGTTCTGCTGCTCTGATCTTAGTTATTTCTTGTCTTCTGCTGGCTTTTGAATTTGTTTGCTCTTGCTTCTCTAGTTCTTTTAATTGTGATGTGAGGGTGTCGATTTTAGATCTTTCCTGCTTTCTCCTGTGGGCATTTAGTGCTATAACTTTCCCTGTAAACACTGCTTTAGCTGTGTCCCAGAGATTCCGGTATGTTGTGTCTTTGTTCTCACCGTTTTCAAAGAACTTACTGATTTCTGCCCTCATTTTGTTATTTACCCAGCAGTCATTCAGGAGCAGGTTGTTCAGCTTCCATGTAGTTGTGCAGTTTTGAGCGAGTTTCTTAATCCGGAGTTCTAATTTGATTGCACTGTGGTCTGAGAGACTGTTTGTTTTGATTTCCATTCTTTTGCATTTGCTGAGGAGTGTTTTACTTCCAATTATGTGGTCAATTTTAGAATAAGTGTGATATGGTGCTGAGAAGAATGTATATTCTGTTGATTTGTGATGGAGAGTTCTGTAGATATCTATTAGGTCTGCTTGGTCCAGAGCTGAATTCAAGTCCTGAATAGCCTTGTTAATTTTCTGTCTCATTGATCTGTCTAATATTGACAGTGGGGTGTTAAAGTCTCCCACTATTATTGTGCGGGAGTCTAAATCTCTTTGCAGGTCTCCAAGAACTTGCTTTATGCATCTGGGTGCTCCTGTATTGGGTGCATATACAGTTAGGATAGTTAATTCT
The DNA here is from genome assembly GCA_004027715.1 of Plecturocebus donacophilus. Classification (NCBI taxonomy): domain Eukaryota; kingdom Metazoa; phylum Chordata; class Mammalia; order Primates; family Pitheciidae; genus Plecturocebus; species Plecturocebus donacophilus. The sequence goes on from PVKP010039792.1 coordinate 9,065, forward strand.
TCTTGTTGCATTGATCCCTTTACCATTATGTAATGCCCTTCTTTGTCTTTTTAAATTTTTGTTGGTTTAAAGTCTGTTTTATCAGAGACTAGGATTGCAACCCCTGCTTTTTTTGCTTTCCATTTGCTTGATAAATCTTCCTCCATCCCTTTATTTTGAGCCTATGTGTGTCTTTGCATGTGAGATGGGTCTCCTGAATACAGCACACCGATGGGTCTTGACTTTTTATCCAATTTCCCAGTCTATGTCTTTTAATTGGGGCATTTAGCCCATTTATATTTAAGGTTAATATTGTTATGTGTGAATTTGGTCCTATCATTATGATGCTAGATGGTTGTTTTGCCCATTAATTGATGCAGTTTCTTCATAGTGTCAATGGTCTTTACAATTTGGTATGTCTTTGCAGTGGCTGGTACCAGTTTTTCCTTTCCATGTTTAGTGCTTCCTTCAGGAGCTCTTGCAAGGCAGGCCTGGTGGTGACAAAATCTCTCAGCATTTGCTTGTCTGTCAAGGATTTTATTTCTCCTTCACATATGAAGCTTAGATTGGCTGGATATGAAACTCTAGGTTGAAAATTCTTTTCTTTAAGAAAATCGAATATTGGCCCTGACTCTCTTCTGGCTTGTAGGGTCTCTGCAGAGAGATCCTCTGTTAGTCTGATGGGCTTCCCTTTGTGGGTAACCCGACCTTTCTGTCCGGCTGCCTTTAACATTTTTTCCTTCATTTCAACCTTGGTCCATCTGACGATTATGTCTTGGGGTTGCTCTTCTCAAAGGGTATCTTTGCGATGTTTTCTTTGTTTCCTGAATTTGAATGTTAGCGTGTCTTGCTAGGTTGGGGAAGTTCTCCTAGATAATATCCTGAAGAGTGTTTTCCAACTTAGTTCCATTCTCTCCATCACTTTCTGGTACACCAATCAAACATAGGTGTGCTCTTTTCACATAGTTCCGTATTTTTTGGAGGCTTTGTTCGTTTCTTTTCATTCTTTTTTCTCTAATCTTGTCTTTACACTTTGTTTCATTAAGTTGATCTTCAATCTCTGATATCCTTTCTTCTGCTTGATCAAAATTCAGCTATTGATACTTGTGTATGCTTCATGAAGTTTTCATGCTGTTTTTCAGCTCCACCAGGTCATTTACGTTCTTCTCTAAACTCCTTATTCTAGGTAGCAATTCCTCTAACCTTTTTTCAAGGTTCTTAGCTTCCTTGCATTGGGTTAGAACATGCTCCTTTAGCTTGGAGGAGTTTGTTATTACCTACCTTCTGAAGCCTACTTCTGTCACTTCATCAGACTCCTTCTCTGTCCAGTTTTATTCCCTTGCTGGCAAGGAGCTATGATCCTTTAGAGGAGAATAGGTGTTCTGGTTTTTGGACTTTTCAGCCTTTTTGTGCTGGTTTTTTCTCATCTTTGTGGATTTATCTACCTTTAGTCTTTGATGTTGGTGACCTTCAGAAGGGTTTTTGTGTAGATGTCCTTTCTGTTGATGTTGAAGCTATTTCTTTCTGTTTGTTTGTTTTCCTTCTAACACTTGGGCCCCTCTGCTGCAGGTCTGCTGGTGTTTGCTGGAGGTCCACTACAGACCCTGTTTGCCTGAATATCACCAGCAGAGGCTGCAGAACAGCAAAGATTGCTGCCTGTTCCTTCCTCTGGAAGCTTCATCCCAGAAGGGCACCTACCAGATGCCAGCAAGAGCCCTCCTATATGAGGTGTCTGTGGACCCCTGCTGGGAGGTGGCTCCAAGTCAGGAGGCATGGGGGTCAGGGACCCACTTGAGGAGGCAGTTTGTCCCTTAGTAGAGCTCAAGAACTCTGCTGGGAAATCCACTGTTCTCTTCAGAGCTGGCAGACAGGAAGCATGCTTAAGCTGCCCCCACAGCTCTCCCTTCCCCTAGTTGCTGTTTCAGGGAGATGGGAGTTTTATTTATGAGCCCCTGACTGGGGCTGCTGCCTTTCTTTCAGAGATGTCCTGCCCAGAGAGGAGGAATCTAGAGAGGCAGTCTGGCTACAGTGGCTTTGTCAAGCTGCAGTGGGCTCTGCCCAGTTTCAACCTCCCGGTATCTTTGTTTACACTGTTAGGGGAAAACTGCTTACTCAAGCCTCAGTAATGGCAGACATCCCTAACCCTCTTACCCCCACCGAGCTCTAGCATCCCAGGTCTACTTCAGATCTCTGTGCTGGTGGTGAGAATTTCAAGCCAGTGGATCTTAGCTTGTTGGGCTCCATGGGGCTGGTATTCACTGAGCTAGACCACTTGGCTCCCTAGCTTCAACCCCCTTTCAAGGGGAGTGAACAGTTCTGTCTCGCTGGCATTCCAGGAGCCACTGGGGTATGACAAAAAACCTCCTGCTGCTAGTTCGGTGTCTGCCCAAATAGCCACCCAGTTTTGTGCTTGAAACCCAGGGGCCTGGTGGAGTAGGCAACTGAGGGAATCTCTTGGTCTGTGGGTTGCGAAGACCGTGAGGAAAGTGGGAAAAGTGTAGTATCTGGGCTGGAGTGTGCCATGCCTCACAGCACAGTGAGTATGTGTGTGATAATGTAATATTCTTTTCCAATATTGGACTACAGTTGAATAAACTTTTTAACTATCTAAAAACATTTATACCGAATAGTGTTACGGTTTTTTGAATAATGAATTTGGTGGTTTTGTAAATATGTAATTCTTGATATGGTTTTTGTGAGAAATGCTAAATCTTTTTTAAATTATGTCCTTGTATAATTGGCATGAGCTAAATAATAGTTTGTAGGTGATTTGCATTGTACAACTGCGAGACTTTTAGAATTATAAAAATATTTATTAACTTTTAGTGTGTTGTTTAAACAAATGATTGGAACATATTGAAGGTATGAGTAGGATTTTTCTGAGTATTTCAAATGTGTGCTTGGGCTAGCTTTCTTGTCTTTTTCAAAACAAAGTAGTGTCTTTTCTCTTAAAATCAGTAAATCTGTTTTCTTGTTACAAACCAGTTTACACTTTTAACTACTGTTAAGCATATAGTTTAGTAGTATTAACTACATCCTCACTGCTGTACAACCATCACCATGATCGATCTCTACAAGTTGTTTCATCTTCCCAGACTGAAACTATGTACCCATGAAATAACCCCCATTTCCTCTTCCCCCACTCAGATGCTGGAAAACAGCATTCTGTTTTCTGTTGAGATGAATTTGATTACTCTAGGTACTTCATATAAATTGAATCATACAGCAATTGTCCTTTGGTGACTAGCTTCGGAGCTTAGCATAATGTCCTGAAGGTTCATTCATGTTTAATCATATGACAGGATTTTCCTTTTATAGAGGCCAGATAATATTTCATTGTATGTCTGGGCAGCATTGTAGAAATCCATGCATCCACTGATGGAGAGTCAGGTTGTTTCTACCTCCTGGCTATTGTGAATAATGCTGCCATGAACATGGGTGTGCAAATACATATTCAAGATCTTTTCTCAGGTTTTGTGGATATTTACCTTGTAGTGGGATTGATGAATCATATTTAGGTAATTCTATTTTTAAATTTTGGAGAAAGTCCCATACTGTTTTTAATAGTGGACACACCATTTCACATCCCCACTAGTGTAGAAGGGTTCCCGTTTCTTTTTTGTTTTTTCTTAATAGTGGTCATCCCAACAGATGTGAGCTGATGTTGTGGTTCTAATTTGTATTTCCCTGATGATTAGTATCTTAGTTCAGGCTGCTATAACAAAGTACCATAGACTGAGTGGCTTAAAGAACAACTGTTTATTTCCCACAGTTCTGCAGACTGGGAAGTTCAAGGTAAAGGTGCTGGCAGTGTCTGGTGATGGCCTTCTTCATGATGCATAAGAAGCACTGGGCACACAGAGGAGCTTCAAGCTTCTGTTCAACACCAAAAGCTAGCACTTGATAGGAACACAGGCAGAGAGGCTCACAGTCAAGAAGCAGGGGTTTTAGAGTTGTTTCTGCTAGTGCTGTGAAAAACATCATTGTCATTTTCCTAGGGACTCACTGCATGGAACCTGTAGGGCTTTGGGTAGCATGGGAGTGTTAACCATCTTCCTGTTCATGAACATGGGATATGTCTCCATTTATTGGTCCCTGTGTCTTTCATCAGTGCTTGATGTGTTTCAGTGTACACACTTTTCACTTCCCTGGATAAATGTATTCCAGAGGGTTCTATTCTTGTCCTGATATTCTAAATATGTTGGTTGCCTGGGTGTCTTTTTTGGATAGTTTGTTGGTCGGGCATAGAAATGTGAGTGATTTTCACTTGTTGCTTTTGCACTCTGTAACTTTGCTGACTTTGTTTATTGGTTGTGACCATTTTTTGGTGCAGTGTCCATCAGGGTTTTCTCTATGTGAAATCAAGTCATCTGCAGGCAGAGAAATTTGAGCTTCTTAGTTTCTAATTTGCTTGCCTTTTATTTCTTTTTCTTAGAATAGGTGATCAAATCGTCACATGGCTGTGCCAACAAGGGTTGACTGGCATGTGGGTATGGTGGTTTGGCAGGCCAGAGTTTTTATTTCTAAGAGTTCGTCCCACTCCATGCCCTCCTAGGTTTTAGAATTGAAAAAGACCTCTTGTTTAAGGTAGATCCCTGCCCTGGTTTTGTGCATTCGAGCCTTCACAAACCCTTCACCGGTGCCTTCATTCTGTGAATCAGCCCTTTCTCCCTCAAGGGAGAGCATCCCTGATTAATTTGATTCCCAAGCAGGTGCATGCATGGGTGCCCACGCGTTCACACACATACACACACACACACACACACACACACACGTGAAACAAACACACAGGGCTGGGTACATGCATGCCTGTAATCCCAGCACTCTGGGAGACTGAGGTAGGCAGATCACTTGAGGTCAGCAGTTCGAGACCAGACTGGCCAACATGGTGAAATCCCTGTATCCACACCTGCCCTAGAAAGCAGGTGGCCATTTTCAAATCAAGGGTATGGAGTCGACCGGCTGCAGAAGGGGCTGTTGGCCGCCTATAGGGCACGAACGATGTGGAAGCCGCCTTCCGTGTAGCTGCAGGTGGGCAGGTTGGCCTGCAGGCTCCAGAACAGACTCAGTGCCCCCACCTTCAACCAAGAGACTACCCCGCCCTTCTCATCTGTGCCTCCTGTGCCTTCCCTTTTGCTCGGCCACCCACCGGGATGTGGCTTCTGCCTCCACTTGGCTACTGACACTAAGGGGGGATACCTGATGGGATTTGGGTAAGTGAAGTTCAAAGGTGAGGGCTAAGAGAGGAACTGAGGATGTTGTGCGGATTTCTGGTCCAGGTGACCTTTGTGTGTGGTGGCACCGGAGGGACATAATGGCTCCAGAAAGAGGACTGGGCCCCTTAGAGGGAAGATGAGCTCAGTGATCCTCCTCCACAGCACCGAAGTAACCGTGCATGTAAGGTCTGTGGCGTCAAGTCTCGGGGGAAAGCAAGAATGCTGGTGATGGAAAGGACAGTGACAGAGCAGAACAGTGACAGTGAATTGCAGGAGGAAAGGTGAGAGAGAGCGGGGTTCTGGAAGGAGGCTGTCAGTTCCTGCTGCAGGGGAGGGAGAACAGTGCTGAAGAAGGGGACCTGTGAGACCCCAAAGCAGGAGGACAAGAGGAGGAACCATGAGCAGGGCATGTCGGGGAAAGGGAGGAAACGCTCTTGTGGCCAGACAGGGCCCCCACAGCACCTGGACCCAGGGCACTATGGTGAGCCCCAGTGCCGGGCTGCTGCTCAGAGGTTGGCCACAGAGCTCCAGGGGAACTGTTCTTCCAGGGCCAGGGAACCGGGCAACACCCCACACCCCCCGACACTCCCAATAATTGCAGAGGGCAGACCACACAACACAATCTGAGAATGACTTTATTTGAAACTGCTTTGAAAAGGGGGGAAATGCATCAGAAGAGGGGAGCCCTGGCTGATGAAGATATGGAGGGAACCCACTTGGCTGCCCCTTAGGAGCTCCAAAGGTAGCAGCTGCTTGTAGGAAGACACTGGCTCCATCCTGTGAAACAGAGCAGCCTCAGGGACTGGCCCCCAGCCAGGGCCAGCCCACCACCCTCCTATGCTACTGGGATTGTGGGAAGGGGCATGGTGAGTGCAGCACTCATGTCAAAGGTCTCGAAATTTATACATGAGGAAGATCATGGCCGCTGAAACAGAGAGGCAGAACTGAGCACTCCAGACTCAGGGAAACAGAAACCCACTCCTTCCCCTCTTCCACTCCTTCCCCCACTGCACCGTGGGGAACCACCTAGCCCTGCAACCCATAACTCCAGCAGCCCTGGGACGGACTAACCCACCGGTCACCTGAAGTAAAGGTGGAAATGCCTGCTAAGCAGGAAAGTGGTTTTCAGGTGTGGGGGCATCCCAGAACCGTTCAGAACGTGTTTCCAAGACAGATACGCCAGCCACCAAGCAAAAACCACACAAGCCATACCAGGCAGCAGTTAAAGGGAAAACACATGTGGTATCTCTAACTGTCCTAAGAGAAGGACATCTCTGGGACTCGTGGACAAAGTGTACACGGAGTTCAGACGACGTATGGCTGTCTGTGCACACCCCCAGCTGGAAAGGCACAGAAGGCTCCAGGACCAGGCCTGCTTGGCTCTCTTCCCCAGAGGAAAGTCAGTCCAGGTGATGCTGCCTGCACCTGCACCCCACCCCTCCCTCGGAACCTGCAGAAAGACAGCGCCGCCCATCCCTGCCCCAGCCAGCGCTCCGTCATACCTAGTCGGTCTCTAAGGTCCTCAATTTCTCTCTGTAGCAGGATGCACTAGCTGAGGAGACACCAGAGGAAGAGAAGTGGTTAGTCTATTCTAGCCTGCTCTCTCCCTGTCCTCCCTGTATCCGCCAGCCCTTACAGCCCCCATAGCCTGCAGCCTGGTGGTGAGGTGGGTGGGCACAGAACCCTCAATGGAAAGGAGGCACACACTCTCCATAGGGTATGGAAGGCAGAGTGGGTCGGTGGGGTGGCGGTGGGGGGTGGACACATAAATCAGTTTAACCTGGACACAGGTCCCACCACCTAGTGTGGACCTGGATTACTATGAACCACACAAAGCATTACCCAGGACAGTGTGGGGCTCCTGGGAGCTACTGCTGCCTTTCTGGTCCTGGGGGATGGACAGGTGGCTGCTGGTCAACTGAAAGAGACAACAAAATTCAGCCTCTAAGCATCCCAGTGAGGTGGAAAGGGCCTAGAAAGGTCTAACGTGGGGCAGCATCACCCTCTGCTGGCAACACGTTGCCCCTGCTCTGCCAAGCAGCACCAAATCTCCCTGTGGGACCGCCTTCCCTGTTCCCCAGTGTGAGCCCATGTGCTGCACCTGTGGTCCCTTAGCACTGTGGCTCCTGGTAGGATGCCAGCAGCGGGGCAGCCACAGCCAGGCCCTGGGAGGGGCAGTGTGGCTGAGCAGGACTTAACAGAAAAGGGCTCAGTGCCGCTGAAAGTCTCCTTCCAGAGTTGGACTCTGGGGTGCTGCTCCAAATCGCCCCCCACCGCACAAATCCCACTCAGAGAGGACGATGTGGCTTCAGGCCAGCCCAGTAGACACCCCATTTCCCTTGGGACAGCTGCCTGGCTGGGCAGGGAAGCCTGGGAGCAAGGCTGAGCTTCCAGAAGAGACAGAGCTAGAGGCCGCCCTCCCTAACCCCTCTCCCCTCCACCCCTATCAAACCCACAAGACTCACAGGGTCTGGGCACGAGACGTCTCACGCTCAAGGCCAAGGGCTGTGAGGTTCCTGGAACTTGGGGAGCTCTGATGGCGGGGTCCCCACTGCTGCATTCTCCACCACCCGCGGACAGGGAAATCACCTCTGGCTTGTGCGTGGGAAGCTGAAACAGCAATTTCCGAGTGGGGCTGGTGGTAAGTACACGTGAAGAGGGCTTGTGTTAAGGTGGGGACTCCAGACTAATCTCATTAGCACTTTCTCCCTCAGTCAGCCCCAAGACAGGAGGGCTTGCGTGCGTAACAGCTAGGGAAGGAGGTATTGGGAAGAGGATGAGTCTAGACGCCCAAGCTTTGCGGCCCACACTTTAAGGGGTCCCCCGATCCAAACCAACTTCTCTCTGGGGTAGGAGCCTTCTATCCCAGCTCCTCCTGGGGGAGGAGGCAGGACAACTGCAGTGTCCAGAGCTGGGCCTGGCACACACCAAGTGCCCCCTTTAATGTGTGCCCCTACGAGGAGGACCCCAATCGGGCCTCCTAGTGTCCCTGGGCTCCCGATGACAACCCTGGAGCAAGGGATAGAGGGGGCATGGGTAAAGAGGTGTGTGCTGGAAGAGAGGTGGGCCACGGGGAGACAGAGGAGGAAGAGGAGGAGGAGAACAAGGAGGAGAAGGAGGAGTGCAGCAAAGAGAACCTACTCACGTGGGCCCTGTGGACCTCATCCCTATTTAGGTCATTATCTTCTCTGGCCGCAGCCTGGGACTCCCTGGTCTTTCTTCCCGCAGATTTCTTCCCAGGGCTGCAGGGCTTGAGCTCCTTGGGTCTCCCGGACTTCCCCAGGAGACCCACACCAGAGACTGGCGGGAAGCTGGCCGGATCCTGCGGAATTGATGAGAGTCTCTGCTCCCAGGCAGGAAAGGGTCCCTCCGGGGCCAGTTTTGGCTCACCTTCTAGGGATTTCTTCTCCTGGGCCACCTTCCTTCCTGGAGAGCCCCGGGGTACCGGCCCTGTAACGGCAGCTCCTGAGCAGCTGGGTCTGACCCCCACCTTTCCCCAGACCGTGCTCTGCCTTTTCTTCGAGGAAGACGCGTCCAGCTCGCCCACGGCCGGCCTCTCCATGGCTGGAGTGAGTCTGCGGGGAGCAGAGGTCAGGAGAGGGCCCTGAACGTGAAGGTTACCCTCCCTGCGGTGGAAACTCGGGCATCTGCAAGTGTCTGCTGGCTTCTTGGGGCTTCCGGGCTTGACCAGGCTTCCTTCTTTGGTGCGAATGACTACCCTAATCACCGGTAAGTGGCTGCTCTCATCTGTGGAACCAGAGTCCGCGTCCTCAGGCAGCACGGCGGGGCCTTCGGCGGAGGGCTGCTGGGGATCCACTGGGACGCTCACACTGCTGCTCTTCGAGCCCCTTTCCGGGTTCTCCCAGGCCGGGCCTGTCCCAGGACCACTGAGGCAGAGAGGGCCGGCGGAGGCCTGCTGCCATTCTCCCGGGCTGGGGCCCCGCGCGCCTCTCCCACTGGGACCGACCTCCCGGTCGTCAACCGGGGTGCCAGGCCGGCCTTCCTGTCCCCCGAGCACCTCCCTTCGCTGCTTTATCATTTCACTCTCGGACTCGAAACTGAAGCCCTCGGGATCTGTGAAGCGGCTCTCGCCCTGCCCCTCACCACTGCGCTGTGCCCCCAAATCAAGGCCACGCTGACCGTGCCCATGGCCCCATGGGGCTCCGGGGCTTGCGGTGTGGGCGCCGGCCTGCTCGCCACCCTCTGGGTCCAAATCGGCCCCCAAAACGGACAACTCGTCGGGGGAGCTCATGGCGCCAGTCCAGTCAGCCTGGGCTGTGGGGAGACGGTCGTCCTGGTAGTGGTGGGAGGGGAGAGCTGACCCCAGCCAAGCCCAGCCCAGCGGCCCAGGCCACAGGAACAGCGAGGCCTTCGGGACAGCGCCGCCCTCACCACAGGCTGCTCACCAGACGTCCCTCACAACGCGTGGCTTCCAGGCGCCCTCCATGCCCAGGCGGGCCCCGTCATTGTTCCTCGCCTTCTCATTGGTCCATCCACCGCCAACCAGCGTGCCCCTTGTTGGGAGAGGCCTCGGGCTTTACCCAATCGGGAGGCACACTCCTGGATTGCCCCGGCGCCCGTGGTTCGACTGCGTGGTTGTTCTTGGTTCCTGTCTTGGGGCCAGGAGGCACTGGAGCTCTCCACCCACCTCTTTCTTCCTGTCCTGCCGCCTCTGGCCAGGCACTTACTTTCCAATGAGAGCTGTATCTCTGAGCAGTGAAGTTCCATTTGGTGTCATATTCAAAGAATCTAATGCCAAATAGAAAGTCATGATTTACTCCTATGTTTTGTTCTACAAGTTTTATCATTTTAACTCTTACATTTATGTTTTCAATCCATTTTGAGTTAATTTTTGTATATGGTATGAGATACGGGTCCAACTTAATTCTTTGGCATGTGGATAACCACTTATCCTATCATAATTTCATCAAGAAACGATTCTTTCCCCTGTGAATGGCCTTGGCACTCTTGTTGAAAATCAATTCAGCATAGGCTGACTCCCACAGATTCAGGCGCCAGCCTGGCCCTTGCAGTCCCAGGCTCCAGGTCACCCCTGTACATTGTCTCCGGCACCACTCCAGTGCCGGTCCAGCCCGTACAGACTCAGGCGCCAGGCACCGCTCATCACCAGGCAGGCCCTGGTTGTCCCAGGCTCCAGAGAGGCCCCATGGCCAGGCGGCTCCCTCAGCCATAGACTCTGGGTGCACCCATGAACCCAGCCTCCAGGCCTGCGTGGGGACAAGGCCAGCTTCACAGCCCCAGGCTCTGTCTGGGCTGGCACCCATGGACTGACCCGCCAGGCCTGCCATGGACCCAGGGTGGCCCTGCAGCCTCAGACTCCAGGCCAGCCTCCAGAGCTGCAGACCCCAGACTGGCACATGCCGACATCACCTGCAGAGCAGTCCCCACAGTCCCAGACTTCAGGCTTGGACTTGTGGACCCGGCTTCCAGATCCTCCTCGGTGTCAGGACAACCGCTACTGACCCTGGACCTTGTCTGCGTCAACAATAGGCTATCTTCTGTAGTTTCAGACTTCAGGCGGGCACCCATAGACCTAGCCTCTGTACCCACTCCAGCTCCAGGCTGACCCCTGTGACCTCAAGCTCCAGGCCAGCACCTGCAAATCCAGTTTCCAGGCCAACC
>PVKP010039793.1:0-19727 GCA_004027715.1 Plecturocebus donacophilus
CAGATTTACAAGTTTCCCCCAAAATGTCGAGTATTTTCTCATTTTCTACGGATTTAACAGGAATAGAATGGCACAAGGTTTAATTACCAGGGAAATAAAGCAATCACAAATGTGGAACTGGCACGGCTGCCACACTAACACGAAGAGAACTGCTAGCTACACAGAGATTGGAAAACCCGCGGGTACACAAAGTTACACTAGTTACACTACCTGCGCTGTGACCGCCTCTAGGTAAGCCTCTACGCTACACGGAAGAGAAAAGCATCCCAGAGATTTAACCCCCAAAACCTTCTGGCTGATTCTTGAGAATCTTCATTCTGTCGTCGTTTAGATATGACTCTTCCAAATTTAGCTTCCAAAGTCCAAGTTGCTTAACTGAATGTATCACCATTCACTGAACAGCTCAATTTCCAAATTTCTTTGAATTTCTTTTAACAGAACAGTCCACCATGAAAACCAGAATCTCTTCCATCCGTGCTGAGATATTTGCAGTCCAGAAATTGAACAGTATTTGGAATTCTCATGAAGACACTCTTTCCTCTTCTGGAATCCAGTTATGTCTCAAATTTATGTTTTAAAATGTAACTCCCTACCACTGCCTGAGCTGCCTCAATTAAAAACCACAAAATTAAGCTACTGCCCAATATCACAAGATCTGTTTTGTGGGTACAGAGGTATTAGCTCTCAAGAAAGGCATATGGAACTCTTTCTATGCATGCTTCAATGTTGCTGATATTCGAAAAGGCATGAGATGCTCTCATCTCACTGATACATTTTGTAAAATGACAAGTGAGCCACTTTCACAGATCTGGTGATATGGCTGGGTTTCCAATCTCTATGATCCTGGTAGGTTTTGGACTGTAAACCTTTAGAACAATGTATACTATAGTAAGGCAACTTTTTAAAATCAAAGAATTCCAATTAGAGAAGGTGGAAAACTAGAATGGTTCCAAACCCCCGCTGGTAAGTTTTTCATTTAACAGTACCTGGCTCCAAGGATGGCTCTTCAATTTCCTGCAAGAAAAAACATAAATAAGACTGTGCCAGATGGATGACACCCACAGTTTATTAAAACTAAATCCGAGAATAACTAAAGAAGGAATCAAAAAAATACAGGGATGGAAACTCACAAACACAAGAGGTGGAAAACCTCCTTATTCTAGGAATGAGCCCACAACACTGGCATCTACTTCAGCACAGCCCATCCGCCATCCAGTCTCCCCTGCAGGGGCCTGGCACTCATCTGACTTCATGGTGAAGCACTCATCACATGCGTGCCTGTTCCTCTAAACTGAACTCTCAAATCCAAAGAGAGTAGAGTTTCTATTTTTCTATTGTTAGCGTCTAGAGGAACGCACGGCACGTTAACAGTGACTCTTACACTGAATGACGCTAAGATAACTTTCTGGTAATCAAAAGGCTGAGGGAATATGGTGCAGGTAGTTTGACCCCTTTTATTTTGCATGGTGGTACCAGCATGAATACCTCTGTGAATACCCTTCCTCCTTTATTTCCTCTTCCAATCAATGTCCTCAGCAAGCCAGCTCTAGAAGTCATTCAGACTCTTAACAGGAAGCCCTGTCCACTCAGGCTGGTGCTCTCCTTGCCTATTGTGACGTCTGGTTGTATTACCTGCATCCCATCTCTCTGCATCTTGTGTCCACAGTAAGCACATGTCCCTCTGTGGCCTTTGGCCTTCAGCCAATGGATCTCTATGCCACCTCCCTCCCTGACAGGCCCAGCCCTCCCCTGCCCTGTTCCAGCCAAGTCATACACATCCCTCAGTATTCAGGTCAGTAGCATCTCCTTTTAGGAAGGCTTTCCCCTAAGGGATCCCTCTCTAACCCAACTCCAGCTGAGCTGTGCACCACTAAGCAAAGGAGCTTTTCCAACATGATGTGACCCGCCCCCCCTCCCATTTCCTGTGCACACAAGGTACATTTCTTTGGAATTCCAGCCAATACTGATAAACACTGACTAGGTTCCAGGCACAAACGTAAGCACCTACATACACACAGACTCATCATCGGTCGCAAGAGGTTGGTCCTAATGGTAGCACCCTTCTTTTTAAGACTATGATCAGAGAGACTGAGTAACTTGCGCAAGGACACACAGCAGGTGGGAAGCAGAGACAGGCTCTGAGCAAAGGCCGTACAAGTGTGGCCATCAGGCCAGGCCTCTTCTCAATACTTTGTTAACATGTGGCCTTCACATGGGAAGGGGGGCCCCATGAGCACAGACCATCCTTCTTTCTCATTCATCTGCGTAAAGTTGGTAGTTAATGTCCACACCTGAAACATCACAGGGGCTTCACATATACTCAATAAGTAGGTGTGACTGAATTATAACTTCCCCTGGGAACTGCCCTGCCATTCCAGGATGCTCTAAGAAACTACATTTGGCTGGGTGTGGTGGCTCACACCTGTAATCTCAGCACTTTGGGAGGCCGAGGCAGGTGGATCATGAGGTCAGGAGTTCAAGACCAGCCTAGCCAACATGGTGACACCCCGTCTCTACCAAAAATACAAAAATTAGCTGGGCATGGTGGCGGGCACTTTTAATCCCAGCTACTCGGGAGGCTGATGCAGGAGAATTGCTAGAACCCAAGAGGTGGAGGTTACAGTGAGCTGAGATGGCGCCACTGCATTCCAGCCTGGGTGACAGAGTGAGACTCCGTCTCAGGGAAACAAAAAAAACTGCACACTTTCCTCATAGTTTTAATCAGTTTTTTTCCCCATGTACCCTACCCCATACTGGGAATTCAGACCACATGACTGAAGCAAATGATCAATCTTGGCAGAATAATTCTCCCCCATTTTCTCCAGAGAAGCAAATATATTCCTATTTGTTTAGAAGAGACTGTATGCTTCCCATTTTAACATGGGAGACGGTGACGAAGAAAGACCCTGGGGAAAGTGATAAGATCAGGCCCCTCGCAGGTGAAGAGACATCAGCGCTAATGGCGAGCTGGGGTTCACCAGATTTTCTTGAGATTTGCGCCTTCCTCAAGGCTGGAGCTCTGGCTTTCCAGTATCTCCCTTACCCTTGCTTGTAGCAGTAAATGGAGATCTTCTCCAAAAGGTGGTATCTAATTACAATAGCATAGATGACATTTAAAAAGAGAGGGAAAAAAAAAAAAAGACCAGGCAAGAGCCGACTCTATCTACATTTCTCCACAAAAAGTTCTCCTAAGAATTAGATAGCTATCTAGGTAAGCATGTTCTAACAACTTATATCTATGAAGGCTGGGGGAAAAAAGGAAAACTCAAGACCCACAAATATAAAAATCATACCTGAAAGTTCTCATCTCATCTGTTTTCATCTAAAATTTAATATTTACATAGAAGCTAATGAAACAGGCAGGATGTACAGTCATTAAAAGAAATCTGGGCAATTTCAGTAAAAAAAACTTCCCAAAGACAAGACGAGAACCTGAGACCCCACCTTCCAAGCAGGGCTGTCAACCCTCAGTCCCCATCTGGACCCTATTCATCTTTTCTAGGCAGATATGCCCCCTTGCTGTCTCATCAAATAGTCTTTCTGCAGGGGATGCCATCCAGAGTAGATGAGACAGGTTGCCATCCACTCCCCACACCCCTTCCCAAGCAATGAAATTAATAAGAATGCCACAAAACATTTCTCTAATCACTGCTGGTAAGCCACAGCCTTGGAGGCCACTTGTCGAAGCCTAGAGATAAGTCCCTGGCAATGTGTATGTTACATTTTGAGGAAAGCAGAAAGCAAACACCTGCTAAAGACCTTAACAAAGGAAACAATCCTTGTAGTGATTATTAGCTGGAACTGGCATACGGTGTCTGAAATGGGTTTCCAGAAATTGTGGTCCAATCTTTCATTCTAAAATTACTGAGACATACAACAGTTTACCTGTAATATAGTGAAGTCAGATGATGAAGTATCTAAATTGTTTATAGCTTCTTTGTCCTCTATCTGTAAAATAAATGGAGAAAATACAGTTCATCAAACCAAGAATAACGTAACATAATGGTCCATCTGTACAATGAAAAGTGAACAGCTGGCCAGGTGTGGTGGCTCACGCCTGTAATCCCAGCAGTTTGGGAGGCCAAGGCAGGGGGGGATCACGAGGTCAAGAAATCGAGACCATCCTGCACAACATGGTGAAACTGAAACCTCATCTCTACTAAGAAGTACAAAAATTAGCTGGGCATGGTGGTGCGTGCCTGTAGACCCAGCTACTCAGAAGGCTAAGGCAGGAGAATCGCTTGAACCCGGGAGGCAGAGATTCTGGGGTGAGCCGAGATCATGCCACTGCACTCCAGCCTGGAGACAAAGTGATACTCTGTTTCACACACACACGTGAACAACTATGAAAAATAATTTACAACAAAATTTAAACCAAGGGCAGAAATCAAAACACCAATATAGTATAATTGCAGCTAAACTGAAAGAAATGTTGTATGTCAATTTCCACCTGCACACAGACTAGGAAATCTACTAAAATGGTATCTGTGTAGGTTTTTAAATACGCAAACCAAAGGAAAAAGGTCTAAATCTTTAGAAAAGAGATTAAAATGAGGTAGTACATAGACTCTCTCTAAATGGATCTAAGCACAGGGTTTGAGGGCTGTTCTTCCAGGAGCAATGGCTAGAGTCCTGTTGAAGTAGAGCCTTCAGCCACCACTGCTCACCCAGCCTGGATGCTGATGCTGTGGGGCCTGCTGCCCCTGGCGTAGGTACCTCCCTCAATGGAACAGCATCTCCTAGCACCAGCTTCCAAATCTGAGTGTGGGGAGAGGAGCTCGGGACTGGCAATATCCTATGCTCCACTTGCAGGGGAAGAATAGCTTTTATTCTAAGAAGTAGGCTCTGCCCAATAAGGCAAAGGGTTCCCCAAAGAAAGAAAGGGGGTTCAGATTTCTGTGACCGAAACCAATTTGGCCATCTGCTATAAAGCCCTGAGGTTTGAAATATTTTTAAGGGGAGATTTTTTCAGATATTTTATAACCAGCATGTATTTTTATCAGTTTTACTTCACTAGGAAAGACACGCACATAATCAAAAGACTCAAAAGGTACAAAAGCCCAATCACTGGAAACCACTCTCCACACTCCTTTCTTCCTGCCATGTAGCTGTCGTTGCATATGCTATAGACGTGTTAAAGTGCCCAAGACCACCTCCCCTTCTACATCTGCATGAGGGGCAGCAGGCCATTCTGAACCCTCCCTGAGTTTCGCTTCTCTTTTGGAGATGGTTCTAGTTCATTTAGATGGTTACACAGCAGTAAGAACTGTATCTGCGGTAGTAGTACATTTCATAATAACTCTATGGTGCTTTCTAGATGCTAAGCATTGCTCTAGGCCAGGAAGCACTTTGTTAGAACTGCACGGTCAATTCTTCAGGGACTGTGGAACAGATGAGTCAGGACTCCTCATCTCTTGACACTACAGCACAAAAACAGACACAGACAACATTATCAATAGGTGTGGTGTGGTGTGTCCTCACACTTCATTTACACAATGAGACCCTGTCTTGAAAAAAAAAAAAAAGCAAAGCAAAACAAAACAAAACAAAATCCCTCCAAAAAACCAGTTGAGAGCCAACTTAATAACTTCTGCATTACGTATATGAAAAACATCAATCCACTGAATCTTCCGAAAACCTTTTGCAATTGAGGAGCAGAGGTTAAGGAGTTTGTCAAGGACACACAGAAATTGGCTGAACTCCAGAATCTGTGCTCTCAATTCTTTTTTTTTTGAGTCTCATGCAGTGGCATGATCTCGGCTTACTGCAACCTCCGCCTCCCTGATTCAAGCGATTCTCCTGCCTCAGCCTCCCGAGTAGCTGACATTACAGGCATGCACTACCACGCCCGGCTAATTTTGTAATTTTTGTATTTTGAGTAGAGATGGGGTTTCACTATGTTGCCCAGGCTGGTCTCGAACCCCTGACCTCAGATGATCCGCCTGCCTCGGCCTCCCGAAGTGCTGGGATTACAGACATGAGCCACTGCGCCCGGCCAAGCCACTGCATTGACTTCATCTCTTAAAACTACACTGCTTCCAGACATTTAGGCTGTTTCCAGCTTTTGTTACAGAATGCATCATTTTCCACTTAGGAGGGAAAAAAACCAGCCTTAAGAAGATGCAGCCATTCAGGAAGGGTAAGTAATTCCTGCTGCTATACAAGTGTTTCCACAATACCTTTTTAGAAGCTGGTGAATGGGACTCACCAAAAATTGCACACCCTATTTGTATCAGAATAACTCCCAGGCACTTCTCAGACTCGAATCCTTCATTCAAATACGACAACCTGCTATTCTTTGGATACTCAGAATCAGTTCCAAGAGGAAATGCACAGGTGTTCTGAGGAGATGGAGAAGCAGACTGACTGGCACAGAACGAGGCTTCCGTCCGCCAAGACTGGAGAAGTGCTCACTGTGGAAGACCCAAGGACCAGGACAAGAATGGGCCCCCCCACCGCATGGGCCACCACATAAAAGGTGCCACAAAGACACCCCACAGCTTCTCATCTGCATCACCTTTTCTGTCTGACAAACATTGATCCTCAGGTAAATGAAATTAATATCAAATTAATGGCACCAAGATAACATCATACATGAGTTAAGTATATGGCCTCTGGAATTAGCTGATCTTAGTTCTCATGAGCTGTGTGTCATCTGGAGATATTTTTTAGTTCTTGCCTCCCTAATTTCCTCCAATGAAAATGGGGACAACACCCACCTTGTGTTGCTATTAAAAGAATTAAAGGGCACAGGCCAGGTGTAGTGATTCACAGCTGTAATCCCAGCACCTTAGGAGGCTGAGGCTGGAGGATCACCTGAAGTCAGGAGTTCAAGACCAGCCTGGCCAACATGGTGAAACCCCGTCTCTACTAAAAATACAAAAAAATTAGCTGCACTTGGTGGTGGGTGCCTGTAAATCAAGCTACTTGGGAGGCTGAGGCAGGAGAATCACTTGAACCTGGGAGGCGGAGGTTGCAGTGAGCTGAGATTGTGCCATTGCACTCCAGCCTGGGCAACAAAAGCAAAACTCTGTCTCAAAAAAAAAAAGAAAAAAAAAAGGTATAATGCTTAATGCCTGGCAAGTGGTACTTAGGAAATACTACCACTATCATCTTACTATCTATTTGATATGTTTCTAACAGGAAAAAAGCTAAGGTTTAACAGCAATATCAAGGTTAGTATTAGAGGTTAACTCTTAGATAGGAATCAACTGATACTTCTTTTTCTTCTTAACAAGAGATAGGGTTTTCTGTCGGGCTCTGTCACCCAGACTGGAGTTCAACTGTATAATCTTGGCTCTCAAGACAGCTCTGAACTCCTGGGCTGCTCCCTCTGCCTTAGCTTTCTGAGTCACTGGATTACAGGAGCACATCAAGGTGCTCAGCTCAACAATTACTTCTTAACAGGACAACAACCTCTAACCTCTTCCTTTCAATGCTTTAAAGCATGTAGGCCATAACACCACAGATCAAGTCCTGCAACAGGAAGGGTCTCAATGGTTGTCCTCAAAATGTCTCATTCCATATATTGCAAATGGAAGGCCAGTACGTGTGAACGTTGTAAGACATCACTTTTCAACAAAGCAAAGTGTGTTTCCAAATCGCCTGAACCAACTGACCCTTACTCTACTGAACTGGCATTACAGGAACAACTTACTTCCTAATGTAAAACGGATTACCTATTTTAATTGTGGAACTGACACATTCAGGGCACATTCTAGAGACACTGCCGGTTACCTACAGCATGCTCCTGAAGCTGCTCCGGAAGCTCTTTCGTTTCCGCGTCACCGAGCTCTCTGGTGTCGGAGAGGGACTCCTGGAGGTTATCAGCATCGTCGTCTTCCACACAATCCGCAACACTTCCGTTATCAATTTCTGCTTCATCCAGCACACTGATATCCATGATGTCGATATCCTGCAAGTTCTCCAAACTGGTCTCAACATCCTCCTGTGACACAACCAGACCAAACCATCACGTGACCACCACTGGTCCACCCACCATGCTGACTCACACGCAAAGCTGCACATACCTGTCCGTCCCCAGAGTTTTCCTCCAGCCCATTATCTTCCACACCCTCTTCTTCTGGTTTGCGCCCTGAAGACAGAAGCATTTACAGCATGAGATCAATGATATGCACTTTACGGAAGCAACAATGCCCTGAGCACCACACAAGTAGACACTTCCAAATCCAGGCCATTCCAGAGAAGACAGCCCTGCCCACCCCTAAGCAGAAGAGGTTCTATTCTTGTCAGTGAGCTGTGGAA
Source organism: Plecturocebus donacophilus (assembly GCA_004027715.1). NCBI lineage: Eukaryota > Metazoa > Chordata > Mammalia > Primates > Pitheciidae > Plecturocebus > Plecturocebus donacophilus. The sequence continues at coordinate 8,266 of PVKP010039793.1, forward strand.
GCAGAAGTGTGGGAAACGGGTTCTTAGGAAAGTTGAACAGGATCAGACCTGTCCTCAGCTCTGCCCGTCTTCCCATTCTAAGTGTCCTTGTTTGAGGGAAGAAAAGCTTTGCTACAAACGTGCTGCCTTTTAGTTAAGGAACATGCTTTTCCACAGAACCTGCGTCCCACTGAGTATGGACATTTTAAATGCTTAAAAACAAAACTAAACAAAATCCAAAAATCCCATATACTATCAAGATACTCCAGAGGGGCTGGGTGCAGTGACTCATGCCTATAATGCCAGCACTTTGGGAGGCCAAGGCAGGCGGATCACTTGAGGTCAGGAGTTTGAGACCAGCCTGGCCAACATGGTGTAAACTGGTCTCAACTAAAAATACAAAAAATTAGTTGGGTGTGGTGGTGGGTGCCTGTAATCTCAGCTACTTGGAGAGCGAACTGCTTCAACTTGGGAGGTGTAGGTTGCACTGAACCAAAATCACGCCACTGCCTTCCAGCCTGGGTGACAGAACAAGACTCCGTCTCAAACAAAACAAAACAAAACTGCAGAGGAAGGTTTTTTTTAACTTATATATTTCCACAAACAGCGAATTAAAAAGTGCCAATCTTTCTGAATCTCTGTTAAAACTTGCTATTTTTATCTTTGCCAATATTCTAGGTAAAAAAAGGAATACTTGTATTAACACAAATTTATCTCCTGACTACTCAAATTGCTTTGAGTCACTTGCTTTCTGTTGTTGATCACCTGTACTTTTCTAAAAATTTCTTTTGTATACCCACCCCAGTTAAAAACTTTGGCTCCATTCCCCATCATCTGAAATTTTATATCATATGTTCGAAATATGTATTTTCCCAGTTCTTTTTGCTAGTCTTTTGTTTATAGGTTTTGAGTACATTTCACTATTTTTTTGGGGGGGGGGTGAGGGTGGTGGATGGAGTCTTGCTCTGTCACCCAGGCTAGAGGGCAGTGGTACAAACTTACTGCGACCTCTGCCTCCCAGGTTCAAGTGATTATCCTGAGTAGCTGGGATTATAGGCGCACACCATCACACCTGTTTACTGTTTGTATTTTTAGTAGAGAAGGGTGTTTTACTATGTTGGCCAGGCTGGTCTCGAACTCCTGACCTCAGGTGATCCGCCGATCTCAGCCCCCAAAAGTGTTGCGATTACAGACGTGAGCCACCATGCCCAGCCCATTTCCCTTTTATGTGGCCAAAGCTGTTGTTTTCTAAATGTAAATGGTTTTTACCTTCATGCTTAGAATCCCTCCTCCACACTCAAGGCTAAATGATATATACTTGTATTTACTTCTTTTGATGTTTTAAACATTTAATTCTCTCAGTTTCATGTTGCGTGAGACTATTTTCCCCATAGTTATCCCATTTGGAAATGGATTTCCCAGCACCATATACTAAATAGTACGTGCCCCGACCAATTTGAAATGTTGACTTCCTCAGTATTATATTCATATTTGTCTGGGATTGCTCATTTCCATTCTCTTCCACTAATGTGTTATTCTTGTTCTAGTTTAAGATATGTGGCATTACCATGTTTTTCTAAATAGAAAATACTGGCCGGGTGCAGTGGCTCATGCCTGTAATCCCAGCACTTTGGGAGGTCAAGGCGGGTGGATCACCTGAGGTTAGGAGTTTGAGAACAGTCTGGCAAACATGGTGAAACCCTGTCTCTAGTGAAAAATACGAAAATTAGCCAGGCTTGGTGACAGGTGCCTGTAATCCCAGCTACTCAGGAGTCTGAGGCAGGAGAATCACTTGAACCTGGGAGGCAGAGGTTGCAGTGAGACACGACTGCACCGCTGCACTCAGATGTGTAACAGAGAGACTCTATCTCAAAATAAATAAATAAATAAAATAAAGAGAGTTGAGTAATTTTAAAAAATGTAAAAAACATCAAGAGACTACATACTTTCTTAGGCTCATATTTCTCATGCCAGCCAACAACGCTAAAAACAGGGAATTCATTTCCTCCATCTCCCCTTGTGCAACCTCCAAATTTTCCTTACTGATCGATGCTTTGTAACATTTACAACAGTTCATAGGGGCAGGCATGCAGGCACCTTCCTCCAAACAGCAGTATTTATATGGTCATTTGCTTTTTCATACAAATAATAAAATGAGTAGAGAATAGAAAAGTGTAAATCATGATACCATAAATAACAGAACTGAGGCAAAAATGGAAGTCATTAGGCATCGCAAAAATGATATTTCTGGTGTCAAGAATAGGTGTGCTCAAATTAAACTCTGTCTTCCATGTGAAGAATGAAATCACATGGATGAAATATATGAAACAGATGATGGAAGACCACACCTCAAAAGAAGGCATACTGTAGCATAATTTTGGGTTTCAGAGCTACTGCCAGACATAGCTTCCTAGAGGTCCTTATAGAAGGTGGTGCTTAGCGTTTTGAAGAACATAGGAGAAAAGCTGATCAGCCACACAACCTTGGGAAAACTACTTTCTGCCAGGCCTCTTTCCGAGTGTGAAGAATAGTCTCTTTTTCTCATCAAGGGATCCTCCCACCTCAGTCTCCTGAATAGCTGGGAGTACAAGTGCATGCCACCATGCTTGGCTAATTTTTGTATTTTTGTAGCAGTGGGGTCTCACTATATTGCCCAGGCTTGTCTTGAACTCCTGGGCTCAAGTGAGTCTCCTGCTTGGGCCTCTCAAAGTGCTGGGATTACAGACACAAGTCACCACATCCAGCCTGAAGATCAATTTTTTAAAGGCTAAGTGTTGTTTCAAGTAACATAAGGAAACAAGATCTGGCGCGGTGGCTCACGTCTATAATCCCCAGCACTTTAGAAGGCCAAGGTGGATGGACCACTTGAGGTCAGGAGTTTGAGACAAGTCTGGCCAACATGGGAAGACCCTTTTTCTACTAAAATATAAAAAGTAGCCAGGCATGGTGGCAGGCACCTGTAATCCCAGCTACTCGGGAGGCTGAGACAGGAAAATCACTTGAAATCACTTGAACCCAGGAGGTGGAGGCTGCAGTGAGCCAAGGTCGTGCCACTGGACCCCAGCCTGGGTGACAGAGTCAGATTCCGTCTTGTAAAAAAAAAAAAAGAAAAAAAGTGAACAAGACATTAAGTTGTCTATACCAGAAACTATTCTTGTAACTGGATAGATGTGTAATACACCAGGGGAGAAAAAAATAAAAGCAAAGGACAAAAGTTCCAAACCTAATCATTTGTATTGTAATTGAGGCTTAAAAAAAATCTCTCTCAGGGATAAGAATTTCCTTACAACATCTAGGTATATACTATCTGATTTTTCTATATTCTAATTCCACTCATATTTTTAGAAGTATCTTATTTACAAAGATAGGAGACTATCAAACTAAACTAGAATTCAATACATGATGTTTTGGTCAGCTGGCTGGGAAATCCATCCCCATTTTACACCATTATTTCTTTGGTAAAACATCCCTTGAGGTATACAAACCAACTGGAACTCAACCCAGTGGTCTTTGCAAACATGCTGGGAAGAGACAACAGCAGTATTTCCAGAGAATGATTATATTTGATAAAGCTGCTACGATTCTATGATACATACAGTGGTTTCTGTCCAATTCTATTCCAGACACTAGGAAACATCTATGTAACTTATCAGAAACTTGCTGTCCTTCATACTGTGTTTCTCTCTTCCTCAAGAGGGGCACTAGATTTTCATTAAACAGAATCAGGGTTTTCCACTTCTATGACCACTTTTCTCCCAAGCAGTACGTACAGGTATACCGCAGCCAAATCCTTCCTAAGGGAAAACTCCCCCAAGGTCAAAAGTGACTGGAAATGTTGGGAGAACATGCAATCTTCAAAACGTCTAATCTTCAATACATAAAGCACATCCCTAACTGAAATGTTTATTAATCAACACTAAGACACTATTCTTCAGAGAAGAAAAAAAACCAACATGTCTAAAAAAAGCCAAAAATGAATGCAATTGGGAAAAGTATAACTCTCTGGCAAAAACTGTAGAGCCATTGATTTGTCTTTAGTGTCAAGGCCAATATGCCCCTTGAATCCTACCTCAGCTCCTCACCCTTGTTTGTGGTCTCAACTAGATGCATGACCATGACGTCTCTGTTGCCTGCTTGTGGCTCCCTGCCTAAATTCCATCTCTTCCCTTTGGTTAAGCTTCTGTCTCAGAGACTGTCCAATCTCACCGCTTACTCTGCTGCCCCAGACTTCTGCTGGGGTGCTCGCACAGTATCCAGGGCTGCATGTGGGTGGTTCATTACTTTTTAATTTGATTACACAAACACACTCCCCTAATTATGCAAATACACCCATTAAACTTCACTGCAGTAATAGAAGATTCATCCTTCTAAGTGTAAGAAGTATAAAGCTGTAATACCTTCCCCTTTCCCCATCGTCCTCTTAAAAGGTAACCAACGTTACCAGCTTGGTGATGCTTCAGGACATTGTCTCGAGTCTTTATGTACATTATATGATGCATATGGAAATAAGCTTGTGATGGAGATGAAATCTTATTGTTGGTGAGTAATGAAAGCAAGTTACAGAAACTACTAACAGGCCCTGGACATTTTAATGTGCTGCATATTGAGCCACCTCCATCTTTTACTCCTCACTACTGCAATTCCCTACTTTAGCTGCCTCTCAAAAAGACTGCAGTAATTTATCATCTCTCACACCAACACCTGCCCCATGCCCTTGCCAATGTGGGAGAACAGGCACTGTGTGTATTTTTACAGTTTGAAAAGCAAAAATCATATGTCATTTTAAAATTTGCTTTTCTCCAATTACCAGCAAGGGAATCTTTTGGTCTCCACGCCACATGTGCTTCTTCATGTATCTGCGAGTTGCCTGTCTATAGTCGCTTTTCCTTGTTGCCTGTGTTGCCTGTTTTCCTCATTGATTTGTCAGAATATTCAATGCTTTCTGGATATTCGTTTCTTTCTTACTCTGTGCTCTATTTTCTCCCAGACTGTGGCATATCTTATGATATCTTTTAACAGAGACTTAAAGCTTTTATGCAGCCAAATTTCTCTCTTTGTTGTTTCTCAGTTTTATTCTCACTTTAGGTCTTCCTTATTACTATATTATAGAAAGTACTAAACTAGCTGAAATTTCTATTTCAAACTAGAGCTTCCCCCCTACCATTAAACAAACAAACCCTCCAACTTTATATTGTTTGCAGTACACTATCATCAAAATTAGAAGAAATAGGCCGGGCGCAGTGGCTCATGCCTGTAATCCCAGCATTTTAGGAGGCCGAGGTGGGCGGATCACGAGGTCAAGACATTGAGACCATCCTGGCTAACATGGTGAAACCCTGTCTCTACTAAAAATACAAAAAAAAAAAAAAAAAAAAAAAAAAAAAAAAAAAAAAAAAAAAAAAAAAAAAAAAAAAAAAAAAAGGAAAAAAGAAAAAGAAAAAGAAAAAAAAAGAAATCTCTGTATTTCCCCCCCAGAATTTTAGTAATTCTTGTGCATCATCACAGATAAATGGGGGAAAAAAGGGTAAGCTATTCCTTATCACAGTAAACCAAGTAATAAACAATAACAAAATTAGAAAATCACCGTTTGGCAACCACCAAGGGATGAGCAGGATATTTACACAGTCTCAAAGTATCTTCCCCACACATATAACTGTGAAAAGGAAGATAGTAACTTTCCAATGGAGAAACCTGGCCAATAGCATTTGACGTCAGCTCACATGGCCAGTAGCGGCTCAAACTGACAGCATGTACCTCTGGATAGGACATTCTGATGACAATATAGGCTGGGCGTGGTGGTTCATGTCTATAATCCCAACTTTGAGTCCAAGGTGGGAGGAGCACTTGAACACAGAAATTCAGGGTTGTAGTGACCTATGATTGCAAAACTGTACTATGGCCTGGGCAACAGGGCAAGACCCTGTTTCAAAACAAAATGAAAAACAGGAATACAACACATATGGTGTATTTCTGACAGGTATATAACTTGATCCTTATTATGGGTGGGGGGAACCCCAAACAATTCAAATCAAGGAACAAGCTACAAAATAAGTGAAAGTGTTTTAAGATTAAAGAAAAAACTAAGGAAACACGACAACCTGATGCAATGCCATGACTCTGGACATTTTTTCTGTTTGAGTTATAAAGAACATTATTGGAACAAACTACTGAATCTAAATGAGGACTAAGAGGAGATGGCAGTATTGGGTCAATGCTGATTTCTCGCTCTGGACATCTACTGTTAGGTAATATCCTTGCTTTACTGCGGTATGTAGGGCAAAGGGCCATATGCGCCTTGCAATTTACCAAGCGGCGCAGTAAAAATACACAGAGAGCGAAAACGGTAAGGCAAATGTAGTCAGATATCAACATTTGGGGGCTCGGGGTAAAGGGTATATGGGAATTCCTTGCATTATTCTTGCAACTTAAGTATAAAATTACCAAACTGAACAAAAACAAAACAAAACAAAACAAGCCAGCAGCACAGGATTGGGTAATACTTAACCAAGCAAACAGGCCAACTTTGCATGTCCAGTTATGAAACATTTCCAAACATTATAAAACATCCTATTAATTTGTACTTTGTGATAACGTCACTACAAATAAATTTACTTTCCTGGTAATAATTTTTTTTTCAAGACAGGGTCTTGCCCTGTCATCCAGGTTGGAGAGCAATCTCAGCCCAATCATGGCTCACTGCAACCTCAAATTCCTGGACTTAGGCCATCCTCCCACCTCAGTCTCCTGAGTAGCTGGGACTATAGGTGTATGGCATCATGCCTAATTTTTCTGATTTTTTTGGAGAGATAGGGGTCTCACTACGTCACCCAGGCTCCTCTCCAACTCCTGGGCTCAAGTGATCCTTCTGCCCTGGTGTCCCCAACTGTTGGGCTTACAGACGAGAGCCACTTCGCACAGCCCGATAATTATTTCACAAGAGTCTGCTAAACACATTAGTTGTGGAGGAGTACTAAGATTACTTGAGATATGCTTTTTAGAATTTTAAATCATTTTGAATTAATTCATTACAGAGGTCATTCTAATTTCAGTTAAAATCTTGGTAAAGACTGGGCATGGTGGTTCACACCTGTAATCTCAGCACTTTGGGAGGCCGAGGCAGGTGGATCACAAGGTCAAGAGACCAAGACCATCCTGGCCAACATAGTAAAACCTCGTCTCTACTAAAAATACAAAAATTAGCTGGGCATGGTGGCGTATGCCTGAGTCTCAGCCACTCGGGAGGCTGAGGCAGGAGAACTGCTTGAACCCGGGAGGCAGAGGTTGCAGTGAGCTGAGATCATGCCACTGCATTCCAGCCTGGCGCCTGGCGACAGAACAAGACTGTCTAAAAAAAAAAAAAAAAAATTGGTAAAACCTACTGGTAAAGTAGTTGAAAATAATTCAAGAAAACTTATAAACCTGCCCTATCAGTATCAAAATGTACCGTAAAGTTCTAGAATAAAACTAATCACAAGAAGCAAAACAAAACAACAAATGAGACACAAAAGAGCTAGTGCCCCATGGCTCCATTTTACATGAAGTTCTAGAACAGTTTATTTTTACAGGAGTGGGGCAGGGAGGCTCACTGGGAGGGGCAGGGGTAACCTTTCCGATGACAAATGTTTCTTTTTGTTTTTTGAGACAGTCTTACACTGTTCTCCAGGCTGTAGTACACTGGCGGGATCTCCGCTCATTGTAACCTCCGCCTCCCAGGCTCAAGCGATTCTCCTGCCTCAGCCTCCCGAGTAGCTGGGATTACAGGTGCATATCACCACGCACAGCTAATTTTTGTATTTTTAGTAGAAATGGGATTTCACCATGTTGGCCAGGCGGGTCTCGAATTCCCAACCTCGGGTGATCTGCCCTCCTCGGCCTCCCAAAGTGCTGGGATTAGGGGTAGAGCAATGTGCCCAGCCTAAATGTTTCATATTTTGATCCCTACCTACCTCACATCAACTGCAAAATACATTCTAAATGAATTAAAACTCCAAATGTAAAATGTTAAAATAAAAGCATAAATATGACTCTCTCTATATGAGAGTCATATTTATATTAATAACAAGAGCTCATATTAATAACAAAAGCTGTATTTTAAAATAATTTAAAAGCAAAGAAGTCCTTTTAAAGCACAACATAAAATCTACAAAGATAGTGATCAAAATACCACAAGTCCAACCAAATCACAGATTAAAACAATAGGAACATTTTATATGGAGTCCTTATAACTCCATAAGACAAACAACCCAGCACGGAAACTGGCAAAGGGCATAAAAAGGCCATTCAGACCACACAAATGTCCAATTATCAGAAGAAATGCAAACAAGAACCTCACCTGCAGAAAAATGCAGACAAATACAATGAAATACTTTTCTTCAATATAAGAGGCAACACTTAACAAGGTAAGTTTGACGCTGAGTTTAGTGAAATAAGCACTCTCACCCACTGCTGGCAGGGCACAACCTGTGTTGGGACAGCCTTTTGTTATCGTTTTTTTTTTTTTTGAGATAGCCTCACTCTGTCGCCCAGGCTGGAGTACAGGAGCGCAATCTCAGCTCACTACAACCTCAGCCTCCCAGGTTCAAGCCATCCTCTTGCCTTAGCCACCTGAGTAGATGGGATTACAGGTGCCCACCACCACACCTGGCAAATTTCTGTATTTTTAGTAAAGATGGAGTTTTGCCATGTTGGTCAGGCTGGTCTTTTGATCTGCCCACCTCAGCCTCCCAAAGTGCTGGAATTACAGGCACAACAGCTATTTGTAAACTAGCTATGTGAAAATAAAAGGCCATATCCTTGACTCTCAAATTCTTCTTTCACTAAGTTACCAAAAATTATATTACTTTGACCACACAAATATTTATCTCTGATTCGTTCAAACACTTAACGCTGAAAGTACAGGGTGATAATTGGAAACAAAAATCTCCAAAGGTCCAGTAATAAAAAGAGCAATGGGCTAAGCTGCAGTACATTTATTTATACTGATTGTTAACCTGTTAAAAAATAAAAGAAAATTTTGTATAGCAAGATCAGGGTGTTTTTTAACGAAAAAAATATACATATACAGGTTTGTGCACATATCTATATATTTACTTTTTTCCCCTCTCACTCTGTGCCTAGGCTGGTGTGGAACCACACTCACAGCTCACTGCAGCCTTGACTCATTGGGCTTAAGCAATCCTCCCACCTTGGCCTCCCTATTAACTGCGACTACAGGTGTGTGCCACCATGCCCGGCTCATTGACTTTTCTTTAAGTTTTTGTTTTTCTAGACACAGGGTCTTGCTCTGTAACCCAGGTCTAAGTTTACTTTAAACATCATACATACACACGAAGTCTGGAGAAGTACGCCTCAACTTTTAGTAGTGGGCTGGCCCCGACTGTGATGAAACTTCTGCTTTTTACTCCCTTGCATATATTTTAAAACCTGCTGGGTGAAGTGCCTCACACCTGAAATCTAAACGCTTTGGGGAGCTGAGGTGAAAGCATGGCTTGAGCCCAATTCAAGGCTGTAGTGAACTATGACTGCGCCACTACACTCCATCAGAGTGACAGAAACCCCATCTCAAAAACAAAACAAAAACAACAAAAGCCTGTAGTACAAGTACTTGGTTTTGTCAGAAGGAAGAGGAAAACAAAAAAGGAGATCCACGGGCCCCATTTTTTCCACTATAATTTCTTTCTCCATTGATTTTCTGGGACTCTTTGCCTTGGCAGAAGTTTACTTGAGCAAAGGCAAAAACACACAATGGATCATGAACCACAGAACTGACTTCATTCTGCTGTTCTCCCAGTGCTTACCCAAAACACTGCGGCTGTCACTGGGGCCCACTTCTCAGACATTTAAACCCAATGCTTCACCATCAAGTATCATCTCATTTAGTTTTCAGCTCTGAGAACAAGGCCTTCAATGACAGGCTGGGCATCCCTATGTAAAATTCTGAAATCTTCTGAGCACCGACATACTGCCACAAGTAGAAAATTCCACACCTGACGTGGTGAGTTGCCGTCAAAACACTAATGAAAGCTTTGTTTCATGCACAAAATTGTCAAAAATATGGTATAAAATTATCTTCAGGTATATAAGAAACAAATTTAGTGTTTAGATTTGGGTCCCAATCCCAAACTATCTCATTATGTGTATGCAAATATTGCAAATCCAAAAACTGAAACCCTTCTGGTCCCAAGCATTTCAAATAGGGAATACTACACGAACCAAGAGAACATTCGGTCCACAAGCTCAGCTTTGGCTACTTCTTTTGTGGGGGATGGAGTCCTGCTGTTGCAATGGTGCAATCTTGGCTCACCGCAACCTCCGCCTCCAGGTTCAAGCAATTCTCCTGCCTCAGCCTCCCAAGTAGGTGAGATCACAGACGCCCACCACCAAGCCCAGCTAATTTTTGTATTTTTAGTAGAGATGGGGTTTCACCATGTTGGCCAGGCTGGTATCGAAATCCTGACCTCAGGTGATCCGCTGGCCTCAGCCTCTCAAAGTGCTGGGATTACAGTGTGAGCCACCAAGCCCAGCCTCGGGTGATTCTTTCTTAAGCCAGTAGTTGAGTGTTACCAAGTTAAACCACTGAGGGGGAAGGAAATATAAGCAAGACACAGCTCCAGTCTTCAACAATCTGGTCTTGACAGAAGGCAAGACGACATATATATTACACCAAAGTATAAGGGACTATGCCATGGGAGGACAGAGGACCCAAAGAGACGAGTTGCTATTGGTGGGATGGATCAGTTGTCTTTTGAGGAACTGGGTCTCTAAGGCAGACAGATGGGGAAGGGTGGGCAGAGCGAAGTCACAGACCCAGTAGAGTAAATCACGTGTTCGGGGCCTGACTAAAGCACAGGGTGTGGAGGAGGGGCAAGGGAGATTCGGGTAAGATGGTGGAAGTCATATCATGTGGAATGTGACTTTTACTGTATAAGCAGTTTTTTTTTTTTTTTAATCGAGACAAAGTCTCACTCTGCTGTCCAGGCTGGAGTGCACTGGCATGATCTCAGCTCACTGCAACCTCTGCCTCCCAGGTTCAAGTGATTCTCCTGCCTCAGCCTCCTGAGTAGCTGGGAGTACAGGCGTGTGCCACCATCCCCAGCTATTTTTTGTATTTTTAGTAGAGACGGGGTTTTGCCATGTTAGCCAGGATGGTCTCAATCTATTGACCTAGTGACCCGCCCACCTTGGCCCCGCAAAGGGCTGGGACTACAGGCGTGAGTCACTGAGCCCGGCCTGCATAAGCAGTTTTTAAAAGAAACGTTAAAGTGACAATTCTGTTTTGGCCAGGTGGTATTTAAAAGGGATGTTATTTTCAACAAGTCTGAGCAATAGGAGGCTCAAGCAGTCCTAAATACTCTTTTCGGACTCCAGGTTGGAGTTCAGTGGTACCATGATAGCTGAGTGCAACCTTGAACTCCTGGGTTCAAACGATCTTCCCACCTCAGCCTCCCAGGTAGCTGGGAAAACAAATGTGTGCCTCGATGCCT
>PVKP010039794.1:0-19898 GCA_004027715.1 Plecturocebus donacophilus
TCTGAGGCCTTTTTTTTTTTTCTTCAGTACCCTGAGCCATTCTGAGAACAGAAAGGAGTTTAGTTAAACCAGTTTCTAGTGATTATGAAGCCAGGCTGTAAGTAGGGAGGGACATCCTCAAATTCTCCTGGGTTTATGACAGAGCTGGAGTATGTTTTCAAGTGGCCAGATAAGAGATTGTGGCAAATTTAGTCATCAAATGTGGATTTAGGCCCCAGTTTACAGATACTTAGCAGCTATTTGAGCTTGGACAAGTTTGTGTGTGTTTTGGTTTTGTTTGTTTGTTTTTTGAGATGGAGTTTTGCTCTTGTTGCCCAGGCAGCTCACTGCAACCTCCCCAGGTTCAAGCAGTTCTTCTGCCTCTGCCTCAGCCTCCTGAGTAACTGGGATTACAGGCGCCTGCCACCACGCCCAGCTAATTTTTTGTATCCTTAGTAGAGCTGGGGTTTCACCATGTTGGCCAGGCTGGTCTTGAACTCCAGACCTCAGGTGATCCACCCGCCTCGTCCTCCTAAAGTGCTGGGATTACAGGCGTGAGCCACTGTGCCCAGCCAAGTTGTTCTTTACCTGAAGATCAGTTGTTCATCCATAGAACAGAACTTATACCTGACTCACACATGTTTGTGAAAATCAAGTAAGATAACGTGTGAGAAAGCATTTTGCAAGTTCAGAAATGTCTGTAGGAGGCTGAGAGGAAGAGGTAGCAGGGAACATGGAAAGATCATGGGACTCGAGTCATATGGAGCCAAGTTCAGATTCCACTGTGAGTTGTGGCCTTGGACAAGTTGGTAAACTTCTCTTAATCTTAGTTTCATCATCCATAAAGTTGACATAAGTAAATTATGTCAGAGAATTACTGGAGGATTAGATGGGCTGGTGTTTGTAAAGGGTCTGACATATATGGTAGATGCTCCCCCGGCTTTCCCCACACCCTGTATGTAGCTCCCCCCCACTATATCGTAGTCCTCCCAGGCCCCCAAGTCAAGGACAGCTCAAGTCATTTGCCCACATTTTCAGATGCTCGGACTATCCTGGCATTTATCTATGGAAGTGCCACTTTGTCTACCCCCTCCCAAGGTCTCACCTTTAGCTGTGGGTCTTCAGTCTTGGGTTCCTTCTTCCTGTTGAACAGAAAGTGCCTGCTGAGGACACAAAACTGATCACATCTAGTCTCCAGACCCTGCAGAGGGATCAGGCCATTCGGTGAAACTCCACCTCTGCTGGGGGCCGGCTTTCCGCAGTGGCTACCCTTCCTGAGCCAAGGCCACTCCATGAGGTTTGCCCAGCCATCCTGGGGCAGGGTGCCCAGGGTGCAGGCATGCAGGAAAGCATTCTTTGCTCAGAGAGATTCTCATCCCTGATGAGAGGATCCACTCCCTGTCCTGATCCTTCTTCGCCCAGAGAGCAGCCCCTCATTTCCTGATACTGCTTTTGCCATCCTGACCATAGTTTCTCTATGCTGTAGTGTGGCCAACCGCTAACCTTCCCTGCCAAGGGCATCTGGGAGCCCTCACCCACCCAGCTGCCCCTCATGGCTCCCAGCAGGGTGGCACTTAAGCCATCTCACGGGGCAGATGTTCAAGCCCCTGTGTGGGCTCTTCTGGTCTGTGGAACACCTGCCTCAAGATCACCCTTGGGAGTGTGGGGCCCTGAGATGCAGATTCCCAGACAGCACTTCAGACCAACTAAATAGATTCCAGGCTGGCCAGAAATCTGCATTGTAGATAAGCTCCCACAGGATTCTTAGGTACAGGAAAGTTTGAAAACCATTGGTGTGAATTTTCCTCCCGTTTTTATTGAGGTAGAACGTAGAGGCAAGCAAACAAATCATGTGGGCAACTTGAGTTTTTATATGGGGCATACAATATCCCCATATTACCACTCCCAAATCAAGACATAAAACATGTAGAACATTTCCAGTCCCCTAAAAGGCTCTTACATGCAGAGTTCTAGCAATGTAAACTAGCCTGTTTTTGAATTTCATGTGAATGGAGTATTTTTCTTCTTTTGCTCCACATTATATCACTGCTGCCCACTCTTAAAAGTGCAAACAACTTCTCTTCTGGCTGAGCATGGTGACATGGCTGGGCGCGGTGGCTCACACCTGTAATCCCAACACTTTGGGAGGCCGAGGTGGGTGGATCACGAGGTCAGGAGATCGAGACTATCCTGACCAACACGGTGAAACCCTGTCTCTACTAAAAATACAAAAATTAGCTGGGTGTGGTGGCACATGCCTGTAATTCCAGATACTCGGGAGGCTGAGGCAGGAGAATCGCTTGAACCCTGGAGTCGGAGGTTGCAGTGAGCCTGGATCATGCCACTGCACTCCAGCCTGACAACAGAGTGAGACTCTGTCTCAAAAAAAAAAAAGAAAAAAAAGTGACAACAACTCCTCTTTCATCTCATGTACCTTACCCCCTTCTGATAGAGAAAAAAAAAATCAATCAATCAATCATCAACTAAATTTTCCAGGACCCAGCCCTAAGTCCCTCTCATTGCAGTTTCCTCCATCTTCCCCTCCAGGCCTTGTGGAGATCACATTCAGCTGCCATCCTGCAAGCATTAGTGCCTCCACAGGCCTAGGAGCCATCACCAATGCTGCTGTGGGGGACCTGGGCTCACTCCCCTGCCAGTCCCTCTGTAGATAGCTACTGGGACACTCATTTGTAGTATATGGCTTGCCAGAGAGTCCAGGCACATTCCAGAAGAAATTGGCCAATTTAAGCTACAAGTGAAAAGACAAATGAGATGGAAATTGCACAGAACAAGCCTGCTTCTCATCAGGAGGTATCAGTCCTGACATGCTGAGCGTGCAACCTATTTAGACCTCTCCCTGCCACTCAGGTCAGAAGGGTTTTCCCGAGGATGGGAAACACCACCTCCCTCACATGCACAGCCAGGCAGAAGAGCAGCCCGAGAGGCTCTAAGATGAAGTGAGAGAGAGAGAGTGTGTAAGGGGGAGGAGAAGGGGGAAAGTAGAGGACACAAGGCAGGCACCTCAGAAGCAAGGCAACACAGAGGATTTGTCATTTCAAAAAGGAAAAAAAATATTTTGGACATCTGCTATTTACCAGCAGTTGACAGGGCTGCTGGTTCGTTACACAGCACATAATATCATTCACTGGACATAGCACATCCCAGTCAAAAATTTCCTTGTCAACATGGATATCCCCTACCAAATTTTGGGCTCTCTTTTTTTTTTGAGATGGAGTTTGGCTCTTGTCGCCCAGGCTGGAGTGCAATGGCACCATCTTACCTCCGCCTCCCAGGTACAAGCAATTCTCCTGCCTCAGCCTCCTAAATAGCTGTGATTACAGGCATGTGCCACCATGCCTGGCTAATTTTTTGTATTTTTAGTAGAGACGGGGTTTTACCATGTTGACCAGGCTGGTCTCAAACTCCTGACCTCGTGATCCACCCACCTCAGCCTCCTAAACTGCTGGGATTACAGGCACATGCCACCATGCCTGGCTAATTTTTTGTATTTTTAGTAGGCACGGGGTTTCACCATGTTGGTCAGGCTGGTCTCAAACCCCCGACCTCAGTTGATCCTCCTGCCTCCGCCTCCCAAAGTGCTGGGATTACAGGCATGAACCACCATGCCTGGCCAAATTTTGGTCTCTTAATCTACCAAATTTTTGGCTGGGACGTGCTATGTCCAGTGAATGATTTTATGTGCCATGTAATGTACCAGCAGCCCTGTCATCTGCTAGTAAATAGCAGAGGTCCAAAAACCTCCAAGAAATCATCATCCTGCTCGGTGTTCGGAGCCCATTCTAGGTGTTCAGCCTGTGAAGATGAACAAGATCTGCCCTTAAGGAACTCCCAGCCTGGAGGAGGAAAAGAAAGAAGTGAGATGATGGGCATGATGACAGACAAGGCAAGGAGAGATGGAGGCGCATCTATAAACAGGAGGAGGGACAGCTGGAAGGAGAAGTGAGGGTGGACGGCGGACCTGGAAAGGAGCAGGAGCCCTGTGAGCAGCCAAGGGTATGGGGCCCCGCCTGCCTGTCACTCCCCTGGACCAGGGAGAAGCAGCCTTGAGGGTCCTCTGGAAAGAGACAGCTCACAGATGCCTTTACAGGCATCAACTCATTGGTTCTTGGTAAAGAGTCAAGGAGTGGGACTGGCAGGGAGTGAATTCACCAATCCAGTGAATAGGGCAAACCAATAAACAAAATATCTGGATGGCAGCTTATTCTCTATTATGTAACGAGGGGTCAATGACCCAGGAGTTCTTAGTCCCTGGGTCTCTGTCTCATCTACTATTTTTTGTTGAGTTTAGTGAGTTGCAAAGAGTCCAGGAATGCAAATTTGTTTTCATTTGGATCCAAGCTAAATACGGTTTTAGTAATAATAATAGCAAACACTTATAAGGCACTTACTATGAGCCAGGCTGTTCTAAACACTTCACACATATTAACTCATTTGCACAGTAAATACGCTGAGGAAAAAAATCCTACAATGCATTTCAAAGCCAAACACAAGTCACTTTTGAACTATCCGTTACACACACACACCCCAACCAAAAGTGAATTATGAACTGTTGACCACCTTAACCCTCTCTCTCTTAGGTGGCCACAAGGCAGATGTCCTGGGAGACTGGGTTCGGAAAGCCACTCCAGGAGCCCTTGAATGATTACAGATTTCAGTAGGTTACACAGGCTTACCCTCTCCTTCCTCCTCCTCTGAGCTGGGGCACTTCAGGCCAGGCTCCATGGAGGGTGCTCAGGCTGGACGGAGACCCTGGAGATTGTCATTAGGGGAGGTGTGGCTCTCTCTCCAGGGACTGCTCCCTGTCCATTACCAGAGCCAGAATGCACATGCATTTCACCATTGTGGATGTTGCTAAGCCTAACTGCTACCAGAGAACTAGTTTCCATAGTGACAGAGGTATAGTAGGCCCTTGACATTCTCAAGGGATACATCATAGCCCTTCATGAATTCATGGATTAGAGACTACCACATAATTTCCCCCATAAAACGTAGTAAAGTATGACTGAGAACTATAATGAGGATGACTATTGAGGGCAAAGTCACTCAACGCTCAGCTTGCCAGGAGGTTTCCCTGCTTGGTCTCACAGCACTGGCAAGTCAGCATACGTACTATTTCATGTCAGACTGAGGTTGGTCATAATGGCAGAAACTACCTTATGATAAATGGAGAATGCCAGTGAATGCCACTTTTGAATGACAGTAGCAAGGAGGGACTTCTGGTTAAACATGATGGACTAACATCTGTGGTGCTCTGTGGCACCTCCCCAAACCACACTAAGAGTAAAGGAGTAAAAAAGATGCAGGCTCTCAGGGGCAGGAGAGAAGAGATCAAAGGGAATAAGCAATGTCAGTACAATTTTGGAACTTGAGAAGGTAACTGACCTAGCTTGACAGAGAAAGAAAAACATAGAGACTCCCAAAGCGGGGAGTCAATGAGAAATGGGCAGATTCCCACTATAGAACCACAAAGAGGTGGAGAAATGGTTGGCATCTGAAAACAGGGTATGGAGTAGGGCCAGACACAGGAAACTGGTACCTCAGATCCCTTCCTCCCCCTATTTCACCCGAGACTATCCCCGCTTTACCCTAAAGCATCCTGAAGAGAACTTTGCTTTCCAAAGAGACTGAACCCAGAGTGCTTCCTTCCCCAAGTCATGGCTACAAGTATAGGTAGAGATGAGAAGTATGTTGGAAAAATGAGCATTTGCTCAAAGTTTCCAAGCCAAATGGGAAGACCTTTTGCTCATTTCCTCCAGATGGCTCTAAAAATACTGGTAGTTGGCCAGGCACGGTGGCTCACACCTGTAATCCCAGCACTTTGGGAGGCCAATGCAGGCGGATCACGAAGTCAAGAGATTGAGACCATCCTGGCCAACATAGTGAAACCCTGTCTCTACTAAAATATTTTTAAAAATTAGCTGGGCATGGTGGTGCGCGTCTGTATTCCCAGCTACTCGGGAGGCTGAGGCAGGAGAATTGCCTGAACCCGGGAGGCGGAGGTTGCAGTGATCTGAGATCATGCCACGGCACTCCAGCCTGGCGACTCGCGACAGAGCAAAACTCTGTCTCAAAAAAAAAAAAAAAAAAACACTGGTAGTTGGACAAATGATGAGATTTGGGAAACTCTCCCTCTCAGCTAAGCCCTGCGAATTCCAATCGGCTTTAAATGCCTCATCTGTAAATGTGAACCATTGGCCGGGCGTGGTGGCTTACGCCTGTAATCCCAACACTTTGGGAGGCTGAGGCAGACAGATCACTTGAGGTTAGGAGTTTGAGATCAGCTTGGCCAATATGGTGAAACCCCGTCTCCACTAAAAATATAAAAATTAGATAAGTGTGGTGGCATGTGCCTGTTATCCCAGCTACTCAGGAGAGTGAGGCAGGAAAATTGCTTGAACCGGGAGGTGGAGGTTGCAGTGAGCCGAGATCACACCACTGTACTCCAGCCTGGGCAACAGAGTGAGACTCAGTCTCAAAAAAAAGAAAAAAAAAAACCATTGGCTAAGGCTTACTAGAATTTTAAGGAAGGTGTGTCTAGTATTTTAAAAAGCATAAACCAAAATAAACAATAAACAAAAACTTAAAGAAAGGCAATACTATGCAGGAGGCAAAAGAAAAAATAAATACCACCATCACCACCACCACAATTGATATCCTCAGAGAGCTGAGAGAGGACATCATACCCACAAAACGATCATGTGGCCTTATCAAAAAATTGAGATAAAATTCACCATTTTAAAGTGTACAGTTTGGTGGTTTTTAATATATTCACCAGGTTTTTACATCCATTGCCATTATCTAATTCTAAAACATTCTCATTATGGCCCCCCAAAAACCGCATACCCGTCAGCAGCCATTCCTCATTCTCCCCTTCCCCTAGACCCTGGCAATCACTAGTCTCTATAGATTTGCTTATTCTGGATGTGCCGTATAAATGGAATCATACAATTCATAGCCTTTGTCTGGCATCTTCCGCTTAACATATTTTCAAGGTTTGTCTAGGTTGTAGCATGTGTCATTGCTTTGTTCCTTTTTGTAGCTGAATATCATTGCATTGTATGGATATACCAAATATAT
The DNA here is from genome assembly GCA_004027715.1 of Plecturocebus donacophilus. Lineage (NCBI taxonomy): Eukaryota > Metazoa > Chordata > Mammalia > Primates > Pitheciidae > Plecturocebus > Plecturocebus donacophilus. The sequence continues at coordinate 7,078 of PVKP010039794.1, forward strand.
ATATATATATATATTTTTTTTTTTTTTTTTTGAGATGGAGTCTCACTGTGTCACTGTACTTGTTGAAGTGCCATGGCGTGATCTCGACTCACTGCAACCTCTGCCTCCGGAGTTCAAGTGATTCTCCTGCCTCAGCCTCCCAAGTAGCTGGGATTATAGGCCTACATCACCATGCCTGCCTAATTTTTATATTTTTAGTAGAGTAAGGTTTCTCCATGTTGGCCATAGTCTCAAACTCCTTACTTCAGATGATCCACCCACCTCAGCCTCCCAAAGTGCTGGGATTGCAGATGTGAGCCACCACGCCCAGCAGATATACCATTTTTTTAATCCATCTATCAGTTGATAGACATTTGGGTGATTTTTATTTTTTAAGGAAGATGCAGAGAACAAGCTCTTGGAAACTTAAAATAACAAGCTTCTTGGAAACTTGTTTCTCTCAGTGAAGATGATTACTTTCCAGATGGTGAGGGTCCGTTAGGTACCTAGCACAATTAATGAAAAAGAGACCCTCACAAAGACACAACATTTCAAAATGTCAGGTATAAAGTGAAGATTCCACAAGCCAGGAAGAAAAAGACAGGCTTTAGGATAGCAGCAGACTTCTCAACAGCAGCCCCAGAAGCAAATAGGTCATGGAACGGTGTCTTCCAACCCGTGAGGGAACGTTGTTTACAATCTAAAATTATATTTTCAGTCAAACTGTCAGGCATGGAGGTCCCATAAAGACATGCAAACATTTGCAAAAATGTTCATGCAAAAATTTTTAAACATGCAGATTTTCAAGAAACTTATCTCTTTTTCAAAAGCATCTCGAAAAAAGATGTACTCTACCAAAACAAGGTGGAAAACAAGAAAGATGACATGAACCCCAGGGAGACAAATTGTAAGAGTATTTACTATAAGAAAAAGCCTGAACAGATATGCATCAAAATGTTAACAGTGGTTAGCACTGGGAGGTAGAAAAGGGAATTGTTTAAATTTTCTCCATGGTTTTCTCTATCTTCTAATTTTTCAATAAGAATGTCATACTGTACCTACCAATTAGTATATATGTGTCACACATGGATGCAGAGAGTCAGGGGCAGGCCAGAAATAGAGAAGAGACAGAGAAAGAATAGAGGGAAGGAAAGACATGGAGTTCTGCCGGCCACTGTGCTGCTCTGAACACCATTATCCTATGTTTTGGCACCTGTCTGGTCAGCAGCCCTCAGGGCTGGTCATATTTGTACCTGCCTGTCTGCCCTGCTAGGTACAGAGCTTCCTCAGGACAGAGGCTGGATCTTGTTCATCTTGTATCTACTCCCAGTGCCTGGCAGAGAAAATGCATGGAATAGGTGCTTGAATGAATCTACGGAGAGAAAGAGAATAGACGGAGGAGAAAAAAAAAGAGAGGAAGAAACTCACCTGGCTGGGCATGGTGGCTAATGCCTATAATCCTAGCACTTTGGGAGGCCAAGGCTGGCAGCTCACTTGAGCCCAGGAGTTCTAGATTTTCGCAATCAGCCTGGGAAATAAGTAAGACTCCTTCTTTAAGAAACAAAAATATCTTTTAAAAAATTAGCTGGGCTGGTGTCACATGCCTGTTAGTCCCAGCTACTTGGGAGGCTGAGGTGGGAGGATCACTTGAGCCTGGGAGATGCGGGCTGCAGTGACCTCAGATCGCACCACTGCACTCCAGCCTGGGTCACAGAGCAAAACCCTGTCTCAAGTAAACGAAAACAAAAACCCACCAAATGTAGAGCATAAGCTGGGTGAGACCTGAAGTAGGGATGCCATAAAGGTTTTAGTATCACTAGCTGGGGTGCTCAGTTCCACCATCAGAGACCTTGCCTCAGCTGGGTCCAGCCACCTGTGTCCCACTCCCACCTGGCTGCAACTTGAGCCAAGGCCTGGGGGAGCTGGGAATTTCCACAGGGGCTAGAGAATGGAGAATGTCTTTTGCACCCATTAAACTTTCAAAATGATACACTTAGACCACAGCTTCCAGCTACTGGTAGCCCTGGAGCTCTTGTAAACTTCCTGGGGCCCACTTGAAAGGAACACTTTGGGTTCATGGAAGGGGTGTTGTGCTGTTGTGGTGAGGAGGGAAGCCCTGATTTGTAGCGTTTGCCAATTTTCATAGTTTTCAGTATTTCCATCACAGCCAATTTCAACCTACTATGTAATGTTATTGAGGGTGAAGTTGGGAAGAGGTGAGCCCAGTCAGCTCTCATGGACTGGTGCATGCTGGTTCCAGCACGCACTGATCAATGGCAATGATGGATGTGACTCCCAAGTGCCACTTCTGCGTGAACACAAAGTTGGAAGACTTGAATGGTTGGATGGAATCAAAGAGCTTCTGGCCCAGGGAAGGATGCAGGTAGCCACATGTGCTGTGAGTACTGCCAGGGAGAGTTTGGCGGAGAGTTTTTGTTGGGGGATGAAAAAAGAATGGAGACAGCTGGATGGGACCTGCTATACAAAGAACAAACTTTGTACAACTTCCTTATCAACTAAGGAAGCAGGCTTTCATTCTAATTGTTCTGATATGCAGATGAAAAAACTAAGGCCTAACAAGCTAATGGTCACACAGCTGATAAACAGGCCACAACTGGGACAAACCCGAGCCTCCTGATTTTCATTTAGATTAAACTTGTCCACAGTATTCAAACCCATAAATCTTAAGTGAACAGCTTGAACATTCCAGTACCCAGAAGCCTCCTCATACCCCTTCTCCGGCAATTGGGCCTTCTAATTCTTAATCCAGTCCTCTTTACACCAGTCCTTAGTGACTTTGGGTTGGCAGTATATCATGTGCTTACAAGTATGGCGTCAAGGACAATGTTTCTCCGTGATTAAGCACACAGATTTTGGGGCCCGACTGCCGAGATTCAAATCCCAGCTTCAGCTGTGTGACCCTGGGCAGATTACTTAATCTCTAGACCTTTTTTTCGGGGGAGGGGGGGGTCAGAGTCTCACACTGTCACCAACCAGGGAGTGCAATGGCACAATTATGGTTCACTGCAGCCTCGAACTCCTAGACTGAAGCAGTCCTTCCACCTCAGCCTCCTGAGTAGCTGAGACTACAGGTGCATGCCACCATGCCCAACTAGTTTTTCTTTTCTTTTCTTTTTTTTTTTTTTTTCTGAGATGAGGTCTCACTCTGTTGCCCATGCTGGAGTGCAGTGTTACTACCCTGTGTGTCACTGTAGCCTTGACCTCCAGGGCTCAAGTGATCCTCCTGCCTCAGCCTCCCAAGTAGCTGGGACTACAGGCACACACCACTACATCTGGCTAATTTTAAGAATCTTTTGTAGAGTTAAGCTCTCACTATGTTGCCCAGGTTGGTCTTGAACTCCTGGACTCAAGTAATCCTCCTGCTTCTGCCTCCCAGAGCACTGGGATTACAGGCATGCACCACCGCACCTGGGCCAATCTCTGTATTTTAGATTCCCATTTATAAATGAGGATAAAGGCATCCCAGGGTTGTTGTGGGCTTATATGGGTTAATACAAATAAAGTGCTTAGAACAGTTCCTAGTTCATACCAAGTGTTCAGTAAGGGTCAGCCTATAGTTATTTGGCAAGGGAGGAGCAGCAGTCCTGGCCCAGAAATCAGAGAGGTGTGGAGAAGAAGTTAATTAGCCATCAAGAAGGCAATCAGCCTCAGCTTCCCTCTTGGTTTCCCAAGCTGGGACCAGTGGAGCCAACTCCTAGAGGAACTCAGAACTTTGGGGTTGAGAGGTACTAGCCATCCTGTAGCCATGAACTTGTATATTGCAGGTGAGAGTCAGAAGCCCAGAGTTCAGCGTGTGCCCTTATATTAATATTAGGCTGATGCAAAAGTAATTGAGGTTTTTGCTGTTACTTTCAACGGCAAAAACCGCGATTACTTTTCCCCCATTTAATACTGGTCACTTCCCCGCTCTGGGACTCCATTTCTTCCACTGAAAAACAAGGAAGCAAAATGAGCTGGATGCCGAGGTCCCTTCTGCAGAAGCTCTGACCAGAGGACCAACTCACTTTGCTTAGATGTGGAAGCTGCCCCCAGCACAGACTCCCGATGTTAGGTAGTAGGTTGGTGGGAGAGGGAAGACCTTCCTGCCAGCTCCCTCCATCCGTAGGGGAATTGCTTCTGAAATTGACCCAGGTGCAGGACTGCCGTGGGCCAGCTCTTTTCCCAGGAGGCAGACCCACCTGCCTGCATTGAACTCACCTGCTTGGAAGCTGTTCAATCTGCAGGTGCCTGGGCTCCACCCTGAGGAGTGGGATGGGCATTTGCATGTTAACAAGCTCTCTGGGTGATTCTTGGGCACTCTCTGAGTTTGAGAAATAGTGGTTTGGAGGGCTGGGATCCAGGATGGAAGGTGCAAGCTCTCGTAGTAGAAACAGCTGCCGTTGATCCAGTACCTACTCAATGTGGGGCACTTTTTGACATCTCTAATCTTTACTACCACCACTGTGCAAAGTAGGCATTATGACTCTGATTGTATGGAAGAGAAAACTGAGAACCAGAGCAATTAACTTGCCAGGCATCACTCAGATAATGAGCCAAGGAGCCAAAACTAGCTCAGGTCCTTCTTTGCTCTTCCGCCTCCTTGCTGAGCTTCTAAACAGCTGCCTCTTACCTAACTCGAAAGAGCACTGGGAGGTGACCAGCTGAACTGCGAGGGGGGTGGGTTAATGTAAAGGTGGCTGCAGCCAGGGTTCAGGGAGGCAAGGAGGAGGGCGGGGGGCAGTGGGGAGAGGAGGGGGAAAAGGGGAGAAGGGAGGGGTGGGGGTCCCATGGCCCATCTCTGTTTTTCCCTCTCCCTTTCCCTCTCAGGCATTCTTCAGACTCACAGCCGCTGTTTTGACAAGGCGTGAAGCCGTCCGCAACCTTTGTCTTCTCTGCTTCCCAGCCTTATTGTCTCCCTAATTAAAGACATCTTGAAAAATTCCCCCTGCTGTGAGCTGCTTGGCAGCACACCAGCATCCCGCTCGGGAAAGCCACAGCAGGCACCTGGTACCTGGGCACTGGGAGACACCTGGGCCCTGGCAGGGGCCAGCTGGGGAAGAAGGGATTTGGGCCAGGGAGAAAGGAAGGAGCCTCGGGGCAGGGCAGGCAGGGGCTGGTCATTCTTAGGCCCTACAGCAGGAAGATGGGGTTCTGGAAGGAGGGCTGGGAGTTGTCACCTATCCTCAGCTAGAGTTGCTCAGTCCCCATTTGAAAGAGTTTTCTGAGCGATTCTGCAGCAGCCCCCATCATCTGCTCCTCTGTCTGACAGAACTTCCCTTGGGATGCTTTCTGTGGCAACTCATCTGAAAGCTCCCACCCCGCAAGCCTTTGCCCAGGCCACTCCCTCTGCCATGTGGTGACCAGCCATCTGGTTTGCCCAGGGCTGAGGGATTTTGGGGGAATGCCGGACTTAACTCCTAAAACTGGGAAATGGGGACAGGTTGGTCACCCCACTCTGTTTCCTTATCATCCAGGTCTCGGTCCTTTCCTCAAAGAGGCCACCCATGTAACATAGCACCAAGTCACTCTCCTGTGACCCTGTTTTGTTCCTGAAATAGCTTTCTATTGCTACCATAACAAAGCACCACAAATGTAACAGCTTATAGAAACACACGTTTGCTATCTCACAGCTCTGTCGGCCAGAAGTCTGTCTGGGCTGGCTCGGCCTATTTCTCTGCTGCAGGTTTCAAAACGGCCCAAATCAAGGTGCCAGCCAGCTGGACTCTATCTGAAGACTCAAGGAGGATCCGCTCCTGAGCTCATTCAGGGGGCTGTAGGACTGAGGTCCCTGTTCCTATGCTGGCTGGCCGCCGAGGGTGATCCTCGGCTCCTAGACGGCGCCCTCCAGTCCTTGTGCACTGCTTCCTACATCTCAGAACCAGTAACAGGATACCAGATCATTGCATGCTTGGAATCCCCTTCTGCCTGCCGCTGGAGAAAGCTGCTTTAACGACTCATGTGACTAGATTTGTCCCACCCAGATAATCCAAGACATTCTCTGATCTTAAAGTTCATAACCAGAATTACATCTGCAGGGTTCCTTCTGACCTGGAAGGTGACAGATTCCATAGGCTCTGGAATTAGGGTGCGGGTGTCTTTGGAGCCCCATCCTTCTTGCCGTCCGTTATTCCTTCCAAGCCCACCCCCACCACTCTCTGTTGTCTACTTACATGTGTATTGTCCATCTACCCCCCAAGTAAAATCCATCTGTGGAGGGATTGTGTTTAAGTTGTTCAGTACTGTGTCCCCAGCCCTCCTGAAGCAACACTTGGCACACAGTGGGCTGTAGATGTTTATTGAATGAGTGAGTGAACTTTACAGGGACTTTTGAATGCACGGTGGAAGTGGAAAATTACGGCAGGTCCAAGGAGGCTTCCTAGAACCGCCCCTCCACAGAGCTGATGGCAGGTGGCATTAGGTAGGCAAACCACCCCTGCTGGATGCCGGCCCCCAGCCTACCTCTCTGCCAATGTTCTCCCCTCTTCTCACCTGAGAGTAAGACAGTAGGACCCCTACCCTTACCCCGACCCTCAGTCTCTCCCTGCTTGAGAATCCTTTGGGATTCTCAATGGCTTGAGCAGTAGCAGAAGCCACTGCTAATGTGTCCCTGAGGGGTGGTGACAAGGTAGAGGCAGTGCCTGTCTAGCCTGTGCTGGGTTCAAAGCAAATCCACCTGGGACTTCAAACAATTAATTTCCCCAATCTGCAAAACGATCAGCTTCTGAGGGAAAACAATTAGCCCACTGCAAATTGTAATTGTCATCTCACTCCTGATTTTAATTTGGACTAATGAGGGCTAAGTGATTCCTGCTCCCTCCCCTCCCACTGCCCATAAGCCCTGGGCCCTCACCTGCCAGCAGGCATTTAACCCTCAGCTTCCCAACTTGCAGCAGAGACTGAGGAAGTTTGTGAGCTGGCACAGGGCCCAGGGCTGGGCTGGGCAGGTGCTGGCAGGAAGGAGGGAGGGAAGAAGAGAGCACTTCCAGCCCACAGGGGAGCTGCCTGTTTACAAGGCTCATAGACAATCAAAGTTTTATTGAACGGAATCGACTACTGGCTCACTCCTTGTCACAGCCAGTTACCTCTGGCTGCGCAGTCTCTGGGGACCCTGCTTCCAGGAGTGTCTGTTTACCTCCTTCGGGCCAGGGTGCCTCTACCTGGCCTTGCTCTCCCCCTACCCGCTACTGCCGTGGTGGGGTGAGGCCATGATTCTCTGCAACCGGGATAGGGCTCACGTCTGCCAGTCACGGGGGTCAGTGTGGGAAGTGAACCTTGGATAGTTAAGTCTAACCCCAGTTCCTCTAAACAAATTAAGGCCTAGAGAGGAGAAGGATCTGGTCAAGGTCACACAGGGGTCAAGGCCCAGGAGGAACGCACAGTCCTTCATGTTTCTTCTTATTGCTTGCCTAATTGTCTGTCTTCTTTCCTGGACACTGCTTTCCTCTCTTGCCTGCACAATGCCGGGCATGTTCAGAAATGCAGGAAAGAAGAAAGAATGCATCCCAAGGCATCCCCGTCCATGTTCTTCTACCCACCCCTACTTAGCCTCGTTTCCAGTTGGGTTGGTTTGGTTCATTCATGTGCACATCCATTTGTTCACATACTGCAGCTGTGTGCTGAGAACCAGGCTGTGAGCTGGAGATACAGAGATAAATAAGACACATCCCTGCCCTCCAGGACCTCACAGTCAAGTGGTTTCTGAATGTGGGGTCATTCAGCCCCAAGCCTCCAACCCTCAGCAGGTTGCTCTTCAGTAAGAACTAACCCTGCATCCTGAGCAGCAGCAGGTGAGGGAGTCAACGGCAGCTCCTGGCTTCTGCCCCTGGCTGCAGACTGGCCCTGTGCTCATCCACCTCCTTGAGTTGCCGCTGATTGAGGAGTTAAGTTTGAAGTCAGAAATCCTGAGTTCTAAAAATAAAAAAAGAAAGAAAGAAAAGAAATCCTGAGTTCTTGTTCTGGATTTGATGCTGATTTGCCCTGTGGCCTTCCACAAATCTCTTAACCCAGTGTCTTTTCTGAAGCCAGGGTCTCGGCTCTGGTGCATCCATCGAACTTTTGGTGACTCTAGCCTGACCTCATTCCAGCTCCACGCAGCTGCCTCCCCCTCCATGGGCCAGTGGAGGCAACTCTGCTAATGGAAAGGCCTCTGCTCTGGCCAGGACCTGCCGCCACCATTGGGTAGCCTCAGTTAGCTGTAAGGTGGGGAAGATCACCCCCTTGTGGGTCGGGGGGTGTGAACTGAATAGCTCCACATTTGGAAACAACTAGACTGTGTGGTCCTGGAGGGCAGGGATGGGTCTTATTTATCTCTGTATCCCTAGCTCATGGCCTCGTTCTCAGCACACAACTGCAGGATATAAATGAATGAATGAATCAAACCAATCTAACCAAAAAGTAGGCTGGGGGGTGAGATTAGAAGACCAACTGGGTGGTAACAAGTCCTTGCAGGTGAAGCCTCCCTTGTATAAAACTCTCAGCGCCATACAAGAGGATGCAGCAGTTGCATCTTGGATACCATCCCTCAGTTCGGTGGACATACTAACCGGAGGTGCTGCTAGGGAGGCAATGGAAAGCACATCGAAGGAATTTCCCTGCTTTGGGCCTATTTTCCTAGGGCCCCTGGATTGGATCCTCTTTCAGGCTTCTTCCAACTCTTGACATGCTGGGACTCAGCATTGAGATGTTCTCAGTAGTGAGGGCAGCCTTGGGAGAGGCCACAGCTTCTTCTGCACCCCGCCCAAGCCCTCTCTCACTGTCTGACATTCTCCTCTTCACATTTTCCCCACTGTCTGTTTCCACACATGCTGCCAACCCCAGCCCAACCTGTTCCAGCCCTGTGTTCTTTCCCTATGGCTTGGCCCATCTTGTCTTTGGTGGCTGTAGCTGGGCTCACCTGCTAAGTGTTCCTGAGTAAGTGGTGGAGGTGGGATTTAAACCTGTCTTTCTAATCTACAGTCAGTTAGAATATAGAAATGTAAAGCCAGACACAGTGGCTCATGCCTGTAATCCCAGCCCTTTGGGAGGCTGAGGTGGGTGGATCACCTGAGGTCAAGAGTTTGAGACCAGCCTGGCCAACATAGTGAAACCCCATCTCTACCAAAAATACAAAAAATTAGCTGTTCGTGGTGGCAGGCACCTGTAATCCCAGCTACTCGGGAGGCTAAGGCAAGAGAATCGCTTGAACTCAGGAGGCGGAGGTTACTGTGAGCCAAGAGGCATGCCATTGCACTCCAGCCCGGGCAACGAGAGCAAAACTCCACGTCAAAAAAAAAGAAAGAAAGAAAGAAAGAAATGTACTTTCAATAGAAATATAATGCAAGCCACATTAAAAAGGCAAAAAGAAACGGGTGAAGTTAGTAACATATTAACTCCAATATAGCAAAAATATCATTTCAAAATGCAATCAGTAACAAATTCATGAATGAGATATTTCACATTCTTTTTTCATATTAAATCTTTGAAACTGGTGTACGTTTATATGTCCAGCACATCTCCATTTGAACCAGCCACTTTGCAAATGCCTAATGACCATTTGTGGGACTACTACCTTGGACAGCTCCGGTCTTTGTTTTTGATACTGCTCCTTCCTGCTGAGTCATAGAGTGACTTAGCATAAAAATCAGAGCCATTCATCTGGGCTTTGCTTCTCTTTGACTTCCTACTGCTCTCAGGGACCAGCCGTTCTCCTTTGGGCTCTCTTGGAGTTGGTGCTCTCTCCTCTTCTCTCTCACCTGCCCATCCTCCACCTTCTTTCCCCTCATTCCCTCTCTCCTTCTCCTTGTTGTCAGACAAGAAACCTTTAAATAGGTGAGACAAAGGTGACAAATGTTCCTCATTTACATTCAAGTTCTATCTGTTTTTTCTGGCCCTGTTGAATGGCACCTCTATCAAAACATCTCATTTGGAAATGTCAGAGTGGCTTTTGATAAGTCATCAGTCACTCTGATGGTAGCTGACAGATGTGGGTAACAGTGTGGTGGTATCTAATATACTGTGGAATGCATCTTTTGCAATTGTGTGGTATTTTATTTATTCAACGTGGCATGAAATCTCTACTGAAGGAAAGAAACTATTAACCCTGCCAGACCAGTCTCTTTAAGGCCTTCTTTTCCCCTTAACTTTCTAGCTTTTTTTTTTTCTTCTTTTTTAACCTCCTTGCTTCCTTTCCTGGAATCAGAATCTTGCAATCCCAGTCACTGCAGGCCAAGTTCTCAGGCACCCCCTCGCCTATTCCAGCAAAAGTCAAGCCAGCCACACTCATGGATGCTCTTCCACCCCTACAGGAAGTGGGCAAAATCTTCTGGGTTGAGACAGAACCCTGGCTTGGAATCCAGTTGCTCTTTCCCTGTGGCCGGGCTCATCTTGTCTTTGATAGCTATAGCTGGGCTCACTTGCCAAGTGTCCCTGAGTAAGTAGTGGAGGTGGGATTTGAACCTAAGTTTTTCTAATCCATGGTCAATGTTAGAATATAGCGATCTATGCCCAATAGAAATGTAATGCAAGCCCCGTTAAAAAGGCAAAAAGAAACAGGTGAAATTAGTAAGACATTAACTCAATATATCAAAAACATTATTTTAAAATGCAATCAATAAAAAATTCATGAATGAGATATTTCACATTCTTTATTCATATTGAACCTTCAAAAGCTGATGTACATTGACATGTCCAGCACATCTCAGTTTGGACTGGTGCATGAATCTTGCCTGAGTCCTGGCTCCCAGGTTCTCATGAAAGGAGAAAATCCAGCCTTGACAGCCCTTGTTCCCTGGATATAACTGCTCCCTCCTCCACCCCAGCTCCCCCAGCTCTCCCAGATTCTGCTACTGTAGCTGCCATCCCTGAGGGGCTGCACTGCTCCTGGGTTGTACTAACCCAGGTGCCTACTATCCCTGTTTCCCCATAATCTCAACTCAAACAAAAGTAGTTTTTTTTTTAAAAGAATGTTCACTAAAAACTAAAAGAAACACCACACACACACACACACACACACACACACACACACACACACACACACCCTACCCCAAGATGGCCGATTAGCAACAGCTCAGGAATGTAGCTCCCAGTGAAAGCACAGAGAACGAGTGGATGCCACACTTTCCGACGAATTTTTGTTGCCCACAGACTGGGAGATTCCCGGCAGAGGAGCCACACAGGTTGCCAGCGCGACTCTTTTGGCTGGTGCGGCTGTTTTCCCAGTTCCCCAGCGCAGCGCTTCTCGGTGAGGAGTGTTCGGGACGGACGGGCTCAGCTGGTCCCAACCCCACAAGGAAAACAGCAATTGGAAGCGCTGAGGACTGAGAGTTTCACAGCAAGCACAGCGAACCTGGGAAGGTCTGGCTCTGTGGGGAACGGGCATCCGCTAAAGGAAAACTAAGAAACAAAAAAACTTCATCACCGGGCAGAGAGAGATCCAAGATGGCCGCGTAGCAGCAGCTCAGGATTGTAGCTCCCAGTGAAAGCACAGAGAGCGAGTGGATGCTGCAATTGCAGACGAATTTTTGATGCCCACGAACTGGGAGATTCCCGGCGAAGGAGCCACAGGAGTCGCCAGCGCGACTCTTTTGGCCGGTGCGGTGCTTCTCAGTGCAGAGTGTACGGGACTGGGTGCCTTTTTGGCCAGTGCGGTGCTTCTCGGTGCGGAGTGTACGGGACTGGGTGCCCTTTTGGTCAGGCTCGGCTGGTCCCATCCCCACAAGGAGAACAGCAATGGAAGGGCTGAGGACTGAGAGCAAGCACAGCTGAACCCGGGAAGCACAGCAAGCATAGCTGAACCCGGGAAGGCCCAGCTCTGTGGGGAAGGGGCGTCCACCGAAGGAAAACTAAGAAACAGAAAAAACTTCATAACCAACAAGCCGGACGTCCACTCAGAGACCCAATCTGAAAGTCGACAATTACAAAGACAACAGGTGGATAAATCCACAAAAATGGGAAGAAACCAGTGCAAAAAGGCTGAGAACACCCGAAATCAGAATGCCTCTCCTCCTACAGGGGATCACAGCTCCTCATCAGCAAGAGAACAAGGCCTGACGGAGGATGAGTGTGACGAACTCACAGAATCAGGCTTCAAAGGTGGATAATAAGAAAATTCTGTGAGCTAAAAGAATATGTTCTAACCTAATGCAAAGAAACTAAGAACCTTGAAAGAAGATTTAACGAAATGCTAACGAGAATGGACAACTTAGAGAAGAATATAAGTGAATTGATGGAGCTGAAAAACACAACACGAGAACTTCGCAAAGCATGCACAAGTTTCAACAGCCAAATTGACCAAGCAGAAGAAAGGATATCAGAGGTCGAAGATCAACTCAACGAAATAAAACGAGAAGACAAGATGACAGAGAAAAGGGTAAAAAGGAATGAACAAAGTGTCCAAGAAATATGGGACTAGGTGAAAAGACCTAATCTACATTTGATAGGTGTACCTGAATGTGACGAAGAGAATGAATCCAAGCTGGAAAATACTCTTCAGGATATTATCCAGGAAAACTTCCCCAACCTAGCAAGGCAGGCCAATATTCAAGACCAGGAAATACAGAGAACACCACAAAGATATTCCTCAAGAAGAGCAACCCCAAGACACATAATCGTCAGATTCACCAGGGTTGAAATGAAGGAGAAAATGCTAAGGGCAGCCAGAGAGAACGGTCCGGTTACCCACAAAGGGAAGCCCATCAGACTCACAGCAGATCTCTCAGCAGAAACCCTACAAGCCAGAAGAGAGTGGGGGCCAACATTCAACATCCTTAAAGAAAAGAACTTTCAACCTAGAATTTCATATCCGGCCAAACTAAGCTTCATAAGCGAAGGAAAAATAAAATTTTTTGCGAACAAACAAGTACTCA
>PVKP010039795.1:0-19894 GCA_004027715.1 Plecturocebus donacophilus
TGAGGGGAGATTACTACAGAAATACAACTAGATTTTTTCTTTTAACTTGCATCGTTTTGACTTAAAGTTGTTACAAATACTTTCTTACACCATTCACTTTTAGACAGTACAGAAGAGAATTCTAAATTAGTAAACAGGGACAGTATAATTCTTGGCATCATGCATGTAAACAATTTCAGCTCATCTCTCTGAAACTCTGTACAATCACTGTCAACTACGCCTAGCAATGCTGGAACCAAGTGAACCATTAGTTTCCAGTCTGATGAAACTATTAGAAAGGCTAAAGAGAAGTTAGTTATGTTTTCATTGTTGTTATGCTTGTTTCAATTTGTTATTTTAAATAATGTAAGTCTGATACAAAGAAAGGTAATACTACCACTCCTCCCTGTTCAGAATGCATCTGGAGAACAGTATTCAACTTGAACACTGCAGTGATTAATGGTGGCACTGACAAACTAGAGAGCAAAGCACAGACCAGAAACCAGGATAGTGAGACACTACAAATCTGCACATGATGACATCTGAAAGAGCTGGAAATAGGATGCCTAGAAAGAGAGTCCAGTGTGAACACCTACCTCAAATATTTGATCAGCAGATCTAAGAAACTTGAAGGTATTTATCCAGAGGGAGGAAAGAAAGCATTATTAAGCATTTCAAAGAAACAGTTTTCAGCTCCATATATGAAATATTTTCTCAACAAATAAAGTATTCTAAAACTAAAACTGGTGTCTCATGAGAAAGCAAGTTTCCCTATCATCTAAATTGTTTAAGAGGCTGAACAACTATTATTTAATATGGATGTTTACAAAGCGGTTTCTTACTCAAACAGAGGATTCTGTCTTTGATAACATTAGAGTCTTTTTCATCTGAAATATCTACAAAAAGTCTTTTAAGAGTAAATGCCAGAGTAAACTAAAAAAACGTCTACAAAATAAGACCCATCAGGCCTAGAAAACACGCTCTCTTTACTTTTTCTTCACACACCCGTGATTGGTCCCTTACATAACGGCTCTTCCATTCTCATCACATTTCCATTACCTTGGTAGTGGCCTTAAAAACCTCAAATTTATCAACAACCTCTTATCTCTGAGAACTGAAACCATCTGTGTCAATATGACTTAGTAGTTTGTTCAAGGAAATCTTTGCCTGGCAAAGATAAGACTACAAACCAAAAAAATAACCTACTGTTTGCTTCAAGACATTCGCACAGATCAATTTATCAGAGACAATAGTCCAAACACCTGGATAAACAGCTTACTTTAGGACTCCTGCTTCAGTGTCAACAAACCTAAACTGTTCATCACAGAATTTGCCTAATCTACATAAGCTGCCTGTCTTAAAAAGCCCACCTTAAACCATTTAAGCCCATATCCCAAAGCTCCATTAATATCCTTCTTCTACTTCTTCCTTCTGAAACACTGAGAAGTTTTTTGTACTGTAGTTAAATTCTAATACATTTTTGGCTTTGCTTTACTAACAGATTGACGACATTGTGGGGAATTCAACATCTCCATGCACGTACTTCTATACTGAATCACCAAAAAAACCCAAAACAGCTACTATATCGACTACAACATTAACTTCCTTCCTGAAACACTACTCTTTTTGTTATTGTTGTTGTACTTTAGGTTCTGGGGTACATGTGCAGACCATGCAGGATTGTTGCATAGGTACATACATGGCAAGGTGGTTTGCTGCCTCCGTCCCTCCATCCCCTATACCCGTCATTTCTCCCCACATTACCCCTCCCAACCGCCTCGCCCCTTAATGTCCCTCCCCTGGCCCCCCATGACAGATCCCAGCGTGTGATGCTTCCCTCCCTGTGTCCACATGTTCTCATTGTTCGACACCTGCCTATGAGTGAGAACATGCGGTGTTTGATTTTCTGTTCTTGTGTCCGTTTGCTGAGAATGATGGTTTCCAGATTAATCCATGTCCCTAAAAACGACACGAACTCATCGGTTTTTATGGCTGCATAGTATTCCATGGTGTATATGTGCCACATTTTCATTGTCCAGTCTATCACTGATGGGCATTTGGGTTGGTTCCAGGTCTTTGCTATTGTAAACAGTGCCGTGATGAACATACGTGTGCATGAAAACACTACTCTTATTATTCTATGGCTTAAAATTTTTTAAACTAAAAAGTACATACACAAAGTATTTTACAAATCGTCTTCAATTTCAAAAACATGTCCTTAAGTAAATATTCAGACACATGCTATGTGATTCTTTTTATAGGAACTTCAAGCATAGGTGAGGTAATCTATGGTGATAAAAATTTGAACAGTGGCTTCCTATGAGGAATGGCGGATGTACAAGCAAGTGGCCCTGAAGAAATTTTGTGGGGGAATAAAAAGGTTTTATACTGATTATTACAGGGAATATACACTTATTAAAATATGCATTTACGATCTGTGTATTACATAATTTACACATTTTACTTCTAAAACAGTTTTTTAAAGTCCACTTAAAATTTCTAATTCCAGACAAGTTGGATGTACTTGTATCTGTCCCTCTGATTAAATACTGCCAAACGCCCTGGACATCACATATAAGACAAACGTAAGAAGATTCAGAAAGGTAGAGAGAAGAAAGCACATAGAATAGGGACCTCAGGACTAACACAACAATGATTTTCACTTCATATATCCCAGACTGGATGATATTGGAGAAGCCAGCAGCCAGAAACACCAACAGGCAAAGCTCCCCAACCCCAAAAAAAGCTTCAGCCATTCTCTCTAGCCAAAGGACCAGAAAAGGGGACAACATTATCTTTCAGACAAACACTAAAATAGACATTTGTCTCTGTTATACAAGCAACTTCTTAGGTAACCACGCAAAACCAGTCTTTCTTAAATCATTCCATGATTTCCTACTGCTCAGAGGATTAGGAGAAAAGTATTACAAAGCTTTCAAGGTCCTTCATAATCTAGCAACAAATTATCTTTCCAGCCTCACTTCTCAACTCTCACAGGCACTAACCACATCAAATTATACTCTGTTACCTGAACAAGGCATATGGCCTTGGTCCATTCTGTCCTATCTTTCCAACTGTCCATTAACTGAAGAAATTTAATTTTTTTCCTACAATATGCAGCCTAAGGAAAAGCCTCTTTCACTCCTACTGTGTTCACACAGCATTTTGCTTATATTATGATTATGGCTAGTCTCAAACTCTATCAAAAATTAACTGTATAATCACCTGCAGCCCTGAATACATTGTGAACTTCACAAATACAGGAACTGAGCCCAGAATACTGTTACATCCCCAAAGCTACACAGAGAACAGCACACAGTAGTTATTCATTGAACTGAATTAAATAAATGACTTGAAATGTAAGTATATCTGGTGGAAAAGCGTGATAAACTTCACTTTTTTCTGAGTCAGTGCCACTGGCTTTCTGGACTCAGAGCTTATTTGCAGTTGAAATGTATTTGGACTCAGAATTTCATACCCTAAGCTGCTGCTTTCACTGTAATCTTGTCCTGTTTTCAATCTAAGGAACATGCAAAGAACAAGGTATTTAATCTCTACAACTAATAACAGAGTTACTCAAAAGCAAATAAAGATTGTAAAAGGGTTCTAATACTGCAATATTGGAATGCCCTTTCTGCTGACTCAAGTCTTGTTTATAAAAAAATGGGCTAGCGAGACATTATATAGAGGATTTAGTTGATGCTTATATTATTTTTGCTTCTATAGCACTTGTTGAAAGGACAATCACTTGGTCAAAAAAAAAAAACTATTTTAAAAGTTCTATTTAACCTCTAAGTACTTTATAAAACACTGAATTAGATTTTTCCCATATTCTGTCTAAAAAATGTCTATACTCTTTGTAAACTGCAGTAAGGCTAACAAGCAACAAAGTATTCTAATGGCTTTTCACTCTTGTTATACAACTTTCTCAACTTTCCAATTCATATTACAGCGAAAATGTCATGTGCTATCAGGATCTAAAGTTGATTAGAAAATACAACTATTAATTAATAAGGAAATAAATTTTTGCATGTAATCTTTTTCTTGGAGCAAACAGCATTTTTACAAGTCACATCAATTATATCAGGCCATATTACCATTGCTGATGCTAGGTTTTGAATACTGACAGCTGGACACTTAAAAAAAAAAATCCAGGAAGTTTGTTTTACTACCATCAATGAATGGTACAGAGAGAGCAGGAAAGACTGATGAGAGAGTGAGAGAGAGGCAAGTCTAAAAGTCTGAAAGTTTCTAGAACTATGGTGAATGAAAGTGCTAGGAGAAAATGAAAACCACTTTTTCTAAAATGAGAATGCCTTTAGTAATGACTTTATAACCAGTAATGGAGTATACATTATAATTCACTGAAGAGTTGTTAAATGATTGCTAGTTATATTTACAGTGTATTTTAATAAAAACTGTTAATTTAAAATAGGCTGAAGGTGGCTGTGCATGGTTGTCTCACCCCTGTAATCCCACCACTATGGTAGGCCAATGTGGGAGTATCCCTTGAGGCCAGGAGTTCAAGACCAGCCTAGCTGACATAGCAAGACCCTGTCTCTACAAAAAAATTTAAAAATTAGTTGGATGTGGTGGCAAGCACCTGTGGTCCCAGGTACTAAGGAGGCAGAGGTGGGAGGATGGCTTGAACCTAAGATTCTGAAGTTAAAGTGAGCTGTGATCACACCACTGAACTCCAGCCTATGCCACAGAAGGAGACCCTGTCTCAAAAAAAATAGAGGATGGTCCATGCTTTCAGATCTTAATCTGTTAACTGCTAAGCAAACTGTAGTAAATAATGGTTTCTATTTATAAGCAATAGAAGAGCATAATGAAGATGTATCACAGTCAAACATATAAAAAAATTTTCACCTAGTAATGAGAAAATGGCATAGAAAAAATATCTTTAATATCTAATATTGTCAGACACTATAATTACCTAATAGCAAATATTCTGAGATGTAACAGTATAAACAAATTAGGTGGTGTATATGTAATAGTATAAACAATTTAGGTGGTGTAGATGTAATACATAAACAATTTAGGTGGTGTAAATACAAGATTACCTTGATAACATAATGAAGACATTTCTACTCCACAAATGAGGTTTGAGACTGTCTCATATAATGGGAAAAAGCATTCCTGAAGTATAAGTTTAGTTTATATTTTGAACCTAAAACTATAACTTAAGGATTTAGTAAGCATATAAACTGAAAATCAAGTCTCAGATATAATATATGACTACTATTTATTTCATAATTAACTGTTTTCATTCTTTTAGTGAAATAAATTGTAAAGTCACACAACTTACAGCGCTTTCAATAGATTTTTGCAGAATTTGATGTACAACACAATAATTTTATTTCTTGGCAAAATAAAATGTTGCTTTTCACAGTAATTGCTTCTCTGGGAGAGAATTACAGCATTTTTGCATTATTAACACAGCAGCTTTGCTAGACATCTATTATACAATTCATTTTAGGAAAAAGCTTACTTTGAATATTATAAACTTCAATATTATGATTTAAGTTTCATCTTAAGGGATAAAATAAAAGTACAAGTTATAGTAAAGAAAAACAATATTTTAAATTGTTTTTAAATTTTTATGGTATATATTAACTCTGTATTTCAACACACGGTTTGGAGTAAACCAAATTAAATATATTTCGGATAAGTACAAAACTTTTCAAAGATATTAAGCTCTAGTATAACCTGTACAAAGTAATTTATTAACTAGACTAAATACCGATACCGGCAGCTAGAAATAATTTCATAAATAATAAACTTTGCATTGTATATAGTAAAGTCACCTAGTTACTATGCAAATCAAAATAAATGTGAAACAATTTCTCAGGTTACTCCAAAACAGGCTTTACATTTTATAAATACCTAGGAAAACATAGGCAGCATTATTACCTAATCAGATAATAAAATGTACATAACCTATTAGGTCTGGTCATTTTACATGCACTTTCTTTGGCTCATTCATTCATTCAACAAGTTGGTGCAGTCTTATTGAGAGGATTATAAAGATGAGTAAAATTCGGATTCTGTAGTCAAGAAATTTGCATTTGAGAAAGCTGTAGTGAGATAGCCAACTTACTCCCCAGTATTGGCCCTTTCATAAAGACAGCCAAAACCTACCAAAACCTCTGGTATAATATTTTTATATTAACAAAGCTGCTGTGTTAATAGTGAAGGTAGTGCTAGGAGGAAAGTCCATAGCCCTAAACGCCTACATCAAAAAGTCAGAAAGAACACAACAGACCACCTAAGGTAACACCTCAAGGAACTAGAGAAACAAGAACAAATTAAACACAAATTCAGCAGGAGAAAGGAAATGATCAAGATCACAGCAGAACTAAATGAAATTGAAACAAACAAACAAACAAAAAAGATAAATGAGCCAAAAAGATGATTCTTTGAAAATATAAATAAAACTGACACACCAGTAGCAAGATTAACTAAGAAAAAGATAGACAAAATCCAAACAAGCTCAGTAAGAAATGAAATGGGAGATGTAACAATTGACACCGCTGAAATACAAAAGATCATTCAAGACTACTGTGAACACCTTTACATGCCTAAACTAGAATACCTAGAAGAGATGGGTAAACTCCTGGAAAGACGCAACCCTCCTAGCTTATTTGATATCCTGAACAGACCAATAACAAGCAACAAGACTTAAATGGTAATTTAAAAATTACCAACAAAAGAAAAAAAGCCCAGGACTGGAAGCATTCACAGCAGAATTCTACCAGACATTCAAAGAAGAATTGGTACCAATCCTACTGACAGTATTCCACAAGATAAAGAGGGAACTCTCCCTAAATCATTCTATGAACCCAGTATCACCCTAATATCAAAACCAAGAAAGGACATAACCTAAAAAGATATTGCTGATGAACATATATGCAAAAATCCTTAACAAGATACTGAATCCAACAATATATCAAACAGATAATCCACCTGAACAGATGATCAAGTGGGTTTCATACCAGGGATGCTGGGATCCACGCACACAGTGCAAGCTATCAGTGGATCCACCACTCTGGGGTCTCGAGGATGGTGACCCTCTTCTCACAGCTCCACTTGGCAGTTCCCCAGTAGGGACTTTGTGAGGGGTTCGATTCCACATTTCCCTTCCACACTGCCCTAGCAGAAGTTGTTAATGAGCACCGTGCCCCTGCAGCAAACTTCTGCCTTGACATCTAGGTGTTTCCATATATCCTCTGAAATCTAGGCAGAGGTTCTCAAACCTCAATTCTTGACTGCTGTGCACCTGCAAGCTCAACACCACATGGAAACTGCCAAGACTTGGAGCTTGCACCCTTGGAAGCCACACCCCAAGCTGTACCTTGGCCCCTATTAGTCACAGCTGGAGCAACTAGCACACAAGGCATCAAGTCCCTAGGCTGCACACAGCATGAGGACCCTGAGCCTGGCCCACAAAACCATTTTTTCCTCCTAGGCCTCTGGGCTTGTGATGGGAGGGGCTGCCATGAAGACCTTTGCCATGCCCTGGAGACATTTTCCCCATTGTCTTGGAGATTAACATTAAGCTCCTTGTTACCTATGCAATTTCTGCAGCTGGCTTGAATTTCTCCTTAGAAAATGGGTTTTTTTTTCTAACTAGTTGTCAGGCTGCAAATTTTTGAACTATTATGCTCTGCTTCCCTTATAAAATGGAATACTTTTAACAGCACCCACATCACTTCTTGAAGGCTTTGCTGCTTAGAAATTTCTTCTATCACATACCCTAAATCATCTCTCTCAAGTTCAAAGTTCCACAAATCTCTAGGGCAGGGGGCAAAATGCCACCAGTCTCTTTGCTAAATATAACAAGAGTCACCTTTGCTCCAGTTCCCAACATGTTCCTCATCTCCACTTGAGACTACCTCACACTGGATTTCATTTTCCATGTCATTATCAGCATTTTTGTCAAAGCCATTCAACAAGTCTCCAGGGAGTTCCAAACTTTCCACATTTTCCTGTGTTCTTCTGTGCCCCCCAAACTTTTCCAACCTCTGCCTGTTACCTAGTTCCAAAGTCACTTCCACATGTTAGGATAGATTTTCAGCAACACCCCACTCTACCAGTACCAATTTACTGTATTAGTCCATTTTAACACTGCTGATAAAGAAATACCCACAACTGGGAAGAAAAACAGGTTTACTGGACTTACAGTTCTATGTGGCTGGGGAGGCCTCACAATCATGGCAGAAGGCAAGGAGGAGAAAGTCGTATCTTACACAGATGGTGGCAAGAAAGAGTTAATTCAGGGGAATTCATCTTTATAAAACCATCAGATCTCATGAGACTTATTAATTACTACAAGAATAGCAGGAGAAAGACTTGCCCCCATGATTCAATTACCTCTCACTGGGTTCCCTCCCATGGCATTTACATAGCGATAAAGGGCTCAATTCAATGAGAGGGCCTAAGTATCTTAAACATATACACACCAACACAGGAACACATAGATGCATAAAACATGTTCACAGAGACCTATGAAGAGACTTACATAACCACACAATCTAATAGTGGAAAACAAGTAAGTTAGATTGACAGCTAGCTAGACTACTAAAGAAACAGAAAATATCCAAACTCAATCAGAAATGACAAAGGTGATGTTACCACTGACTCTATGGAGAAAAAAAAAAAAAAAAACCCTCAGAACCTACTACAAACAACTCTATGCACACAAGCTAGAAAATCTAGAAGAAATAAATTCCTGGAAACATACAACCTCCCATGAATGAATCAGGAAGAAAGTGAATCCCTAAACTGACCAATACTGAGTTCTGAAATTGAATAAGTAATAAAAAGCCCTAACAATAAGAAAAAGCCTAGGACCAGAAAGATTCAAAGCCAATTCTACTAGATGTATAAAGAAAAGCTGGTAACATACCCACTGAAACTACTGCAGAAAAAAAAAAAGAGGAGAGGTTCTCCTCCTGAACCCATTCTATGAGGCCAGCATCATCCTGATACCAAAATCTGACAGAGAAACAATGAAACAAGAAAACTTCAGGCCAATATTTTTTATGAACATGGATGCAAAAATCCTCAATAAAATACTAGGAAACTAAATCTAGCAGGACATCAAAAAGTTAATCCACCATCATCAAGTAGCCTTCATCCCTGAGATGCAACACTGGTTCAACATACACAGATCAATAAATGTGATGTATAACATATGAAGAACTAATAAAACAAACCATATGTCCCAGCCATGATGACTCATGCCTGTCATCCCAGAACTTTGGGAAGCTGTGGTGGGTGGATCACTTGAGGCCAAGAGTTCAAGACCAGCCTGCCCAACGTGGTGAAACCTGGTCTCTACTAAAAATACAAAAATTAGCTGGGCACAGTGGCTAGCACCCATAATCCCAGCTACTCGGGAGGCTGTGGCATGAGAATCATTTGAAACCAGGAGGCAGAGGTTGCAGAGAGCCAAGATCACACTACTGCATTCCAGCCTGGGCAACAGAGCGAGACTCTGTCTCCAAAAACAAACAAACAAACAAACAAACAAAAACCCCACAAACACGTGATCATCTTAATACATACAGGAAAGGCTTTCCATGAAATTCAATGTTCTTTCATATTAAAAACCCTCAACAAACTAGACACTGAAGGAACATATTTAAAAAAAAAAAATACAGCCTTCTATGAAAAACCCACAGCCAACATCACAGTGAACAGGCAAAAGCTGGAAGCACTCCCCTTGAAAGCTGAAACAAGATGATCCCTTCTCTCACTACTCCAACATAGTACTGTTAAGTCCTAGCCAGAGAAATCAGGCAAAAGTATGAAATAAAAAGCACCCAAATAAAAAGAGAGGAAGTCAAACTATCTACGTTTGCTGACAATACGACCCTATACCTAGAAAACCCCATAGTCTCTGTCCAAAAGGTCCTTGATCTGATAAACACCTTCACCAAAGTTTCAGGACAGTAAATCAATGCACAAAAATCGACAGCATTCCTATACACCAACAACATCCAAGCTGAAAGCCAAATTAAGAATGCAATTCCATTGACAATTGCCACAAAAAGAATAAAATATTTAAGAATACAGATAATCAGGGAGGTGAAAGATCTCTAAAATCTTTCACAATTATAAAACTCTGTTCAAAGAAAGCAGAGATGATACAAACAAATGGAAGAACATTCCGTATTCATAATTATGAAGAATCACTATAGTTAAAATGGCCATACTGCCCAAAAGCAATCTAGAAATTCGATTCTATTCCTATTAAACTACCAAGGACATTCTTTAAAGAATTAGGAAAAAACAATTTTAAAATTCATATGAGAAAACGAAAAAACAGCCAAGACAATCCTAAGCAAAATGGGCAAAGCTGGAAGCATTTGGCATTACCAGACTTCAAACTATACTGCAATGCTACAGTAACCATAACAGCATTGTACTGGTACAAATACAGACACACACACACCCCATGGAACAGAATAGAGTCTGGAAGTAATCCTGCACACCTATGACTAACTGATCTTTGATAAACCTGACAAAAACAAATACTGTGGAAAGGATTCCCTATTCAGTACATGGTGCTGGGATACCTACCTAGCCACATGCAGAAGATTGAAACTGGACCCCTTCCTCACACCATACACAAAAGTCAACTCCAGACGAATAAAAGACTTACATGTAAAACCACAACTATAAAAACCCCAGAAGATAACCCAACAAATACCGTTCTCATGATAGGACCTGGCCATTACTTCATGATGAAGACGCTCAGAACAACTGCAAGAAAAAGAAAAGCTGACAAATGGGACATAATTAAAGAGTTTCTGCACACCAAAAGCAGCTATGAACAGCATAAACAAACAACCTACAGAATAGGATACAGCATTTGCGAATTATGCATCTGACAAAAGTCTAATATCCAGAATTTGTAAGAAACTTAAATAGGGAAAAAACAACTCCCTTTAAAAGTGGACAAAGGACACGAACAGATACTTTTCAAAAGAAGACATACACGTGGCCCACAAGCATAAGAAGAAATGCTCAACATTGTTAATCATTACAGAAATGCAAATCAAAACCACAAAGAGATGCTACCTCACACCAATCAGAATGGCTACTAAAAAGACAAAATAGTAGATTTTGGCGAAGTTGTGGAGAAGAGGAAAGCTTACACACTGCTGGTGGGAGTATACATTAGTTCTGCCAATGTGGAAGGCAGTTTGGTGATTTCTCAAATAACTTAAAACAGAATTAATTACCACTTGACCCAGCAATCCCATTATCATGTATACACCCCCCAAAATATAAATTGCTCTACCATAAAGACACATAGACATTTATGTGCATCACAGTACTATTCACAGGAGCAAAGAAATGGAATTAACCTAAATGTCCATCAATGGTAGGCCAGATAAAGAAAATGTGGCATATGTATAACATGGACTATTGAGCAGCCATTAAAAAGAATGAGATCATGTGCTTTGCAGAAACATGAATGAAGCTGGATGTCATTATCCTAAGCAAACTAATACAGGAACAGAAAACCAAATACAGCATGCTCTCATAAGTGGATGGTAAACACTGAGTAAACGTAGACACAAAGAAAGGAACATCATCTCCCAGTTGCCACCGTAGCCATGATTGCCAGGCATGGTGTTGGTGGGTTGGTTAATTTGTCTCTTACCATTGGTGTCTATGCCATTAAATTGCCCACCATGGCTGGATGGCACCATGGAGTAAGATCCATTTGGTGTCCCTGCTGGTACCCCTGGGGATCCTGTGCTGGGAATAGAGTGGCTGGCACCAGCGAAGAAGACCCAGCTACGGCCTTCTTGGCACAGCATGAGAGCCACACTATGGGTATCAAGAACAACAAGGCCTTCAATATCCTGGATGGTGGTGCCCCTGGGCCCGAGCCACAAGGCAAACAGCTAGGAGTCCAGATGATGTTGACGGAGTGACGATGATGACTACCACCAGGAAAGTAATGGTCCAAGAGACAATTATGCAACTATTTCACAAGTGGATTGATTGTAATCACAGCCTGAAAACATTCACAAATGGGAAGAAGAGAAAATGGAACGTTTAGAAGCCCTTGCTGCCTATTCTCAGAAGCTATAAGCAGAGTAGAAAGAAAAAGGGATAAAGGAGCTAGAAGAGTGGTGGGCAAGAGATAAAGGATGGGCAACTACAGAAAACAAAAGCAAAAAACACGGCAGAAGATTTTGTAAAGGACATTGACGGGTAGTCCCCCGGCACTGAGTGGCAACAGGTGGCCCAGCCATGTGACTGTAAACCCAAGTCCAGCCAGCAGGACAAAGAGGTCTCCTGCAGGCACTCAGTCCTCAACTCCCTCAAGCAGGCACCCCTGGTGCACTGACAAACTGCCCTTGGAAACACTACATCTGTATTACCTTAATACTACTCAGTGAAGTTGTACAAAATAACTGGATTAATTATGTTGAATTCTTTCGGACCAAACTGTTCTGTGTTTACAGCTGATTATTTTTTGTGGTTGCATGTTTCCTTCAACTGTGTCCTCCCTGTCATATAGAGAAGAGGGGAAGGAGGAAAAGGAAGAGAGGGAAGCCTCCTAACAGTTGTCTCAACCTATGCTTTTGTGGATTATACTGAAAATAAATTTCTATTTCAAAGAAAAACAAAAAAACAAAAAACGAAAGAAAGAAACAACAGATACTAGGGCCTACTTGAGGGTGAGGATCATAAAACTACCCATTGGGTACTATGCTGATTACCTGGACAATGAAATAATCTGTATGCCAAACCCCTGTGACACACAATTTAGCTATCTAACAGATCTGCACATGTACCCTTGAACCTAAAAGTTAAAAAAAAATATTGAAGTGTTAGTTTTTGGATGTTTATTTCATCTAAGGCTATGAAAAATTTATTAAAATCATCGACTAGCATTATATGGAATCAAAACATAATGATGCTAATGATAAACATGCATTGAAAAGAATTTTTCTGAGTTATTGAAATGTACATGATCTTATTTTGAAACTGTAGAGATATAAATGAAAAATGCTTTTTCTCAGTCCTGAATGTACACAATCATGAATTATCTTTAATATAATTGTACTCAACTTTATTGATAAAATGAAAATAATTTTTTTAAGACCATAAGACCTTTTCCAATGTACTACACAATTTTCCATAATTGGAAAAAATTTAAAGAATATGAAAAAATTAACAAGTAGTTTATCCCTTTCTCTGTGGGAGGACTGATTTTTCTCTTTTTGTTCTTACGCTTTCTCCTCTGATGTATTATTTCTTCTTGATACTCAGAGAATAATTAACTGTATTAGATGAAGTTTGACATATTAAAACACATTCTCATTTTGTAGTTCTATAATCCCTCTGTGCATGTGGTTTTAATTACAAAGTACAAACAAGTGTTAGCAGGGAAAACAATTTTTTCCTGATATACTTAACATTTTGAAAGTCTGAAGATATAATTTGAGTTCCCATTTGCAAAGGAAGATTTATTTATCTATGCAGCATCATTTACTTAGTATCTATCATGTATGAAGTAAGGGTACAAATCACATGGTCCTTCACTGTAATTAATTGCCAGGATCATAGGTAGGTAGCAACAGCTGAAAGGAAGTATAAGAGCAGTCTAGGTTGTCAATCAAGATTCAGTCAGATGTTAAGATCAAGAATGCATATAGTTAAAATGGTGACACTGAAAATTAAAACCAAGTAGAAAGAAAGAATGAAGCAGCAACAACAGATGCTAGCGATGAAGGCATGGAATTCTACCAAAGCCAACTAGACAGACACAAATATGAAAAAATAAAAAGTAATAAAAAGTAAGGCAGAGTTTGAAAGAGGTCAGATGCAGAGTCATAACCATAAAATGACCATGGTGCTGAGGCAAAATTCTACAACAATTCCAGCCTCTAATATCATGCAACTCAATGAGAAGCAAGACTCTGAAGACTGAGACTTTAGGCTAACCTATATCATATTATACAACCCCACTAGACTATGAGCTCCATGATATATTTGTACTACTGGTGAAAAGATACCTAACATATGTTAATTGGACAGAAAAATAAAGGCATGAATAAAAAAGAGGGAAGAATCTCAGTTCCAAATATTACCACCAAGATTTCTGTATATCCTTAATGTGTGCCAATTGCTCTTGTCTTGCTGAGTCTTTTTTTGTTTAAAATTTTCAGTGCAATGTTAACATTCTTTTGGCTGATGGTATGAAGACTATAATAAAACTACTGAATGCCCTTTGTAAATACTTCTGCTGCGGGTGGTAGGTCACGCCTGTAATCCCAGCACTTTGGGAGGCCAAAGTGGGAGGATCATATGGTCAAGAGATCAAGACCATCCTGGCCAAGGTGGTGAAACCCCATCTCTACTAAAAATACAAAAATTAGCTGGGCGTGGTGGCATGTGCCTGAAGGCCCAGCTACTCAGGAGGCTGGGGCAGGAGAATCGCTTGAACCCAGGAGGTGGAGGTTGCAGTGAGCTAAAATCGCACCACTGCAGTCCAGCCTGGCGACAGTGTGAGACTCTTGTCTCACCAAAAAAAAAAAAAAAAAAAAAAAAAAAAAAAAAAAAAAAAAAAAAAAAAAAAAAAAAAAAAAAAAAAAAAAAAAACCAGAAAACATAATAATTACATTTAATCTAAATCAGTCTATATGATTTTTAACTTCTGACTAAATGAGATAGCATCCTTTATATCTCTCAAAGACCTAGCATGTGCAAAATCTCTGAGGCATGAAAGTATGTTAAGTTGGATAATGTATAATATGGCTGCCTAAGACATAGAAAAAAGTGCCTCAATGATAAATTTTAGACAAAATCAGTAGGTCATTTTGCAAGAAAATGTTCTGCTTGTACATGTAGAATATAACACTTAGTTTTACTCATGACTGAATTATAATGCAGTGATAATTTTTGGACTGTATCTGGCAAACCCACAGCAATCCTTGGGTAGTAGCTAAAATCCAAATCTTGAAAGTAAAATAACATAACCTACACATAAGCTTTATTTCATTAAATGCATTTTGTTAAAGATGATTGCTTTTTTAACAACAGAAATTGTTTTTATGTCCCGTATAACCATACATTTGTATAGTTTCTCTTTAGCTACACAATAATCACTGCTTTTGTGTTGACTTTCATGCTGTTAAGTGGACCATTAGTCCCTGACTTGTGCCAGTACATAACATCTTAATAGTGGCAAACAAACTTGCAAATCAGCAAAGCATCACACTGCCTGCACTATTAATTTTCTTTATATTCTCTGTATTCATATACATTTAAGTTCAATGAAGAAACACTTCATCAATATCTTCAGGTTTTTGTAGATGTTTGATTTCACAATATATGAAAATGTAAGTAAAGTCATTAACCTTACAAATACCACTAATTTTTTAAAAAAACTAAGAACTAAACAAAGACCCAACAAAATACTCCTGTCTTTCATTAAGCTTGTCAGGCCCAATTTGCTTCAGTGCAGTTGGAAAATTAAGCTACTAAAGACTGAATAATTTCAGAGCTGATATAGGTCTGTTATTTATTCATTCTGTTGATTGCCACACACTATGTGCCATTCTAAGCAGGGTTTCCCCAAAGTATATGCTTTGGATGTTAAGGTTAATTGAAATAGAAATAAATGGCTCAGAGGACTGCAGTGAACATCACTTCTGAAAAATACAATTCAAAACACAGCCCTGTTGATAGAGCATTAATAATAAACTTTCTGTTAAGAGAACAAATGATCTATCCATCTGTTTAAGAATTTTTAAAATCTTCAAGATGTCTAACTAGAAACAGCTGGTAACTATCTAATCCGTAAGAGGAACCAAAATATCAAATAAACCACCACACTCTAAATAAATATTTTGTGAGAAAGCACTGAAAGTCAGTAGAGAGGAGATGCAGAGTGAAAGAGGGAGGAAGCTAGGAATCCCGTCAGAGTCGCTGGGC
This sequence comes from Plecturocebus donacophilus, assembly GCA_004027715.1. Classification (NCBI taxonomy): domain Eukaryota; kingdom Metazoa; phylum Chordata; class Mammalia; order Primates; family Pitheciidae; genus Plecturocebus; species Plecturocebus donacophilus. The sequence continues at coordinate 15,952 of PVKP010039795.1, forward strand.
ACCAGGACTGGCCCCATCCCAAACCAGACCTAAAGAAGCACTGAGTGAAGGAACTTCGGCACCATACTCCCACCACATACCTCTGGGATCCTAGCTACAGGTTTCCCAAGACCCCCAAAGACATTTGAACTGGCAGGGGAGACCCCAGAGAATAGGCAGAAGCACATTTCAAACTTATATGCATCCCAAAATGTTCCACTATGCAGTGCAGCTGCAGTAAAATGTGACCATAGGTGCCCATGCCCCAAGGCTTGCCATACTGTACTGAGTGGCTGTAGCTCCTGCTATCTGCTAGGCTGGAAGAGGGCAGGGCCACCGCTGCTGTGGGACTGGGGTACATCTGATCCATGTAACCCTGTGCCCTTCCTAAGACTGTCTGCCTGAGCGATCTTGCAGAAGTGTGCCCACAGCACAGCCTCCGTTGCCGCATCTGAGTGTTTTGCTGGAGGCCTAGAAAGAGTCTGCCCTAGTGCAGCACAGCTGGTGCTTGACACCAACAGGCTAGTATCCCTGGATTTGGTCCCAACTCCCTAGGACTGGAGCACACCACCCAGGGATACTAAGCTGAGATCCATGGCTTTAGCTTTAGTGGGAAAGCAGCTCTCACTCCCAGAACACAGAGAAGACTGTGGCATAGGCTCATGTGCTGACATCAGAGCTGGACATCCCTCCTTTCATCAGACCTGTCAGGGACAAGTGCAGCCCTGACAGCCAGCTGCACCTTCTTCCCCAGGGAGTCCCAAGCCATCAAATGCCTAGAACGGTGATCTGGGTGCAGAAGGCATAGGACAAGCTTAGCTAGTTGGACCGCTCCTGGTGCAGACACTGGAGGGAGACCTGCCAGGTCAGGAGAACACAATTTGTTCAGCTGCATACAAGTTGTACACATAGTGCCACTGTCCTGGTCGGTCATCTCTGCCCTTCACTTACTGCATCACCAGACTACCAGTGAACATACTCCACAACTTGCTCTGACTCTGGGAAGTACAGAGGAACAGTGAGTTCCCAAGGAGTCGTGAGTCTCCTGGACTGCTTCTAAGGGAGGGAGAAGCACAACCCATTAAAGCCTGCCCCCAACGAACCCCAGGGCAAGGAAAACACTCTAAAGGCATCAGTAGTTAAAAGGGTTACCACCCAGGCTCAGAAACCAGAGAGGCAGTCATATCTCGCCCCATGCCTTCCTTCCCCAGAGCGTTACTGTGGATGCAGTGAAATAAAAAAGCAGAGAGTGCAACTAAGTTCTTATTTGCAGGCCCGTATCTTGTAAGTTTCATCTACTGGACTGCATTCTGAATTACACCACCAAACAAAAGCACACTGCTTCAACAATCAAAGCCTGTGAAACCCACCTCAGGAACCTATTTACAACCAAGGAAACCATACAGAGTCTTGGCTGTATGAAAGCACTCAGAAAAAAAGCCAATTGACTATACATACTGTATACCATAGTCAAACTTTCAAGAAAAAAAGAATATGAAGAAACCCCAACCAAACAGCAGCAAATTAAAAACCAAAACAAAACAACAACGAACACGAAGTTTCCGTTCCTTCTGAGAAGGAATCAGTGCAAGAAGTACAAGAATTGAGAAAGTCAGTGTTCTGTTACATCCAAAGGATTGCACTAGGTCCCTAACAATCAATCCTAACCAGGCTGAAACGTGTGAAATTAAAGATATAAATTCAGAATCTGGATGGCAAAAAAGCTCAAGAGAAAGCTAAAATCCAATCCAAGACAAAAAAGCAATCCAAAACTTCAACGACAACAAAGCTATATTTTAAGAAACAAACTAAACTTCTGGAATTAAAAAATTCACTATAGGAATTTCAAATTACAGTTAGAAGTCTTAACAATAGGCAAGATCAAACAGAAGAAACAATTTCAGATCCTGAAGATAACTCCTTCAAATCAACAGTCACATAAAAATAAAAAAGATTTTAAAAAATGAACAAAGCCTCTGAGAAATGAGATTATGTAAAACAACCAAACCTATGACTCATTTTGCATTCTTAAGAGAAAGCAAACTACATGAAAAGCATATTTGAGGATATAACCCACAAAAATTTCCCCAATCTCGTTAGAGAAATGAATGTGCAAATACAAGAAATACAGAGATTCCCTGTAAGAAACTAAACAAGATGACAGTCGCCAAGGCAGTTATCAGTCTTTCAAAGGTCAATGCAAAAGAAAAGTCTTAAAGGCAGCAAGAGAAAAGGGTCATATCACCTACGAAGGGAACCGTATCAAGCTAACAGAGGACTTCCTGTCAGAAAACATAGAAGCCTAAAGAGACTGGGGCCTACTTGTAGGATTCTTAAAGAAATAAAATTCAAACCAAAAATTTCATCTCATGCTACACTTAGCTGGTAAGTGAAGAAATAAAATACTTGCCAGAGAAGCAATCACTAAGAGAATTCATTACCACAAGACTGGCCTTATAAGAGCTGCTTAAGAAAGTTGTAAACATGAAAACAAAAGAACAATAACTGCTATCACAGAAACACACATAAGCACATAGCCCACAGACCCAACAGGGCAACGACACAATCAAGACTAAAAGGTAACCAGCTAACAAAACGAAGACAGGAAGAAGACTTCACATATCAATAACAATGTTGAACTTAAACAGTCTAAATGCTCCACTTAATAGAAAGTGTGGAAAACTGCATTAAAATATGTCCTGCTGTGTCCAATAGATCCATCTCACATGTAACAATACTCATAGGCTCAAAGTAAAGTAATGGAAAAATATCTAACACTCACATGAAAAACAAAACAGAGCAGAGGTTGTACTTATATGAGATAAAACTGACTTTAAATCAACAAGTTAAAAAAGGACAAAGAAGGCAATTACATAATGATAGACTTCAATTCATCAAGAAGACTTAAGTATCTTAAACATATATGCATCCAAAATTACAGCACCTAAATTCATAAAACATTCCTTAAAAATTTCTAGATATGGGAGAGAGATCCACGATGGCCGCGTAGCAGCAGCTCAGGATTGTAGCTCCCAGTGAAAGCGCAGAGAGCGAGTGGACACCGCAATTGCAGACGAATTTTTGATGCCCACAGACTGGGAGATTCCTGGCGAAGGAACCACACGGGTCGCCAGCGCGACTCTTTTGGCTGGCGTGGCGCTTCTCGGTGAGGAGTGTACGGGACTGGATGCCCTTTTAGTCGGGCTCGGCTGGTCCAATCCCCACAAGGAGAACAGCAATTGGAAGCGCTGAGGACCGAGAACAAGCACCGCTGAACCCGGGAAGGCCCAGCTCTGTGGGGAAGGGGCGCCCCCCCGAAGGAAAACTAAGAAACAGAAAAAACTTCATCACCAACAAGCCGGACGTCCACTCAGAGACCCAATCTGAAGGTCGGCAATTACAAAGAAGACAGGTGGATAAATCCACAAAGATGGGAAGAAACCAGTGCAAAAAGGCTGAGAACACCCGAAATCAGAATGCCTCTCCTCCTACAGGGGATTGCAGCTCCTCATCAGCAAGAGAACAAGGTTTGACGGAGGATGAGTGTGATGAACTCACAGAATCAGGCTTCAGAAGGTGGATAATAAGAAACTTCTGTGAGCTAAAAGAACATGTTCTAACCCGATGCAAAGAAAATAAGAACCTTGAAAGAAGATTTAACGAAACGTTAATGAGAATGGACAACTTAGAGAAGAACGTAAGTGAATTGATGGAGCTGAAAAACACAACACGAGAACTTCGCGAAGCATGCACAAGTTTCAACAACCGAATTGACCAAGCAGAAGAAAGGATATCAGAGGTCGAAGATCAACTCAGTGAAATAAAACGAGAAGGCAAGATGACAGAAAAAAGGGTCAAAAGGAATGAACAAAGTCTCCAAGAAATATGGGACTATGTGAAAAGACCTAATCTACGTTTGATAGGTGTACCTGAATGTGACGAAGAGAATGAATCCAAGCTGGAA
>PVKP010039796.1:0-19897 GCA_004027715.1 Plecturocebus donacophilus
TTGTTAAGAAAAGGTGAGGTGGCTTAAGTTCTAAGACTGGAGAACCGTACGTGCAAAGATAGGAGATATGAAGAAACCAAATTGTCTGAGGAGCAATGAGACACTTGGGGTGGCCTGATTATCACAGAGTCACTAGATCCTGAGCTGGTGGGGTTTGGAGAAGGTGTCTATTTTGGTTGTTTTTTGAGACAGAGTCTCGCTCTTTCACTCAGGCTAAAATGCAATGGTGCAATCTCAGCTCACTGCAACCTCCGTCTCCCGGGTTCAAGCAATTCTCCTGCCTCAGCCTCCCAAGTAGCTGGGACTACAGGAACCAACCACCACGCCCAGCTAATTTTTGTATTTTTAGCAGAGATGGGGTTTCTCCATGTTGATCAGGCTGGTCTCAAACTCCTGACATCAAGTGATCGGCCCACCTCGGCCTCCCAAAGTGCTGGGCTTACAGGCGTGAGCCACTGCGCCCTGCCTGGGGAAGCGTATATAGGATCCAGATCGTGGACAGCCGTGAATACCATGCCTGAGCCCAGCATGAACCACGGAAACTTATGAGGAATTGAATGACATCATCCTCGCCGTCCTCATTCTTGAGCTACCACCTGGGAAATATTTCATATGCTTCGTGTGTGCAGCTGTGTGCCCATGAGGCAGGTTTTTGTGATCTCATTTTGCAGATGACAAAATGGAGACTGCAAGACATTAGGAAGTTGTGCAAGGCTACCCAGTAGCAGGAATGGAATACAAGCTTCAGACTTTGCATAGGGCACTGCCATACCCCAGCGCTCAGAACACGGCCTGGCATGTAGTAAGCCCTCAGTAAATATTTGTTGAGTGAATGCATGAATCTCTCTGATTCCAAAACCCTGTGACACTAATCAGACTTTTTTTTTTGAGACAGAGTCTCACTCTGTCGCCCAGGCTAGAGTGCAATGGCGTGATCTGGGCTCACTGCAGCCTCCGCCACTGGGTTCAAGTGATTCTCCTGCCTCAGCCTCCCACGTAGCTGGGATGACAGCCTCCTGTCACCAGGCCTGACTAATTTTTGCATTTTTAGTAAAGGCAGGATTTTACCCTGCTGGCCAGGCTGGTCTTGAACTCCTGACCTCAAGTGATCCACACATCTTGGCCTCCCAAAGTGCTGGGATTACAGGTGTGAGCCACTGCACCTGGCCTAATTACACTTTTTATTTAGAAAGACACCCCTGGCTTTGAGGCATGGAAGACACAGATGGCGGGATCAGTTAGAAGCTTTCTGCAGTGCCAGGAGTGGCCGAAGGAGGACAGAAATCTAGGAGGCAGAAGCAATGCCAAGGAATTGGAGTGGGCAGAATGTGCTGACCAATTTGATAACAAGACCTACCATTAATTGAGCAGTTGCTAAGTGCCAGAGCTATGGTCTAAATGCATCCCCCTAAATTCATATGTTGAAACTTAATCGCCAATGTATATTAACAGGAGGGGCTTTTAGGAGGTATTAGGGCATGAGGGCTCCATCTTCATGAATGGGATTAGTTTCCTCAGAGGGAGCTGAAGAGACTAGAATTCTTCTCTTCTACCTCGCAAGGAAATGGTAAGAAGGCACCATCTGGCCGGGTGTGGTGGCTCACGCCTGTAATCCCAGCACTTTGGGAGTCCAAGGTGGACAGATCACAAGGTCAGGAGATTGAGACCATCCTGGCTAACATGGAGAAACCCCGTTACTACTAAAGATACAAAAAATTAGCCAGGCGTGGTGGCAGGTGCCTGTAGTCTCAGCTACTCGGAAGGCTGAGGCAGGAGAATTGCTTGAACCCGGGAGGTGGAGGTTGCAGTGAGCCAAGATTTTGCCACTGCACTCCAGCCTGGCAACAGAGCAAGACTCTGTCTCAAAAAAAAAAGAAAAGGAAGGTACCATCTATGACCCACAGAAAACAGGCCCTCACCAGACACAACATCCGTTTGTGTCTTGATCTTGGACTTCCCAGCCTCCAGAACGATGAGACATAAATTACTAGGACTTATAAATTACCCAGTCTAAGGTATTTTGTGGTAGCAGCAGGAACAGACTAAGACAGCCAGGCACCGTCCTGAGCACTTTGTCAGTATTAACTATAATCTATTCCCCGCAAGCCCATGAAGTAGGCAGTTGCTCTCCTGATCTCCACTTTACAGGTGAGTAAATTAAGGCACAGAGAGGTGAGAGGCTGCAGATCTGGTGATTGACAGAGGTGGGACTCAAAGCCAGGCGTGCTGGGGTCAGGGCTCTGTGCAGGGAGGGTAAGGGGGAGGGAGGAATCCTGGCCGGCCGCTAGGTTTCTGGCATGACGACTGACGGCATGTGAGGCCACTGCTTCCCCTGCTGCCCTGGAACTCAGACAAGCCAGGCCACAAGCCAGGGGCTGCCTGACCTCTTGGCGGAGCCGCCAGTGTTCTGGGTGGCCGTTTCTCTCTGCAGGACCCTGAGGTGGAAGACTCCACCCCCTACCCCTGCAGGGAGCTAGAGAGGCTGGAAGCCAACAAAAGCAAGGCTCTGCAGCAAAGGGACCTGGGTAGGGAGGGACCGCTCCCTGCCTTCTCCATAGTGCAGAGAAGTGGAAAGTCCCCTGCCCCAAATCCCCTGTGAAAACCCGATCTCCACCCCTGCTGGGTGGGGGCTGTGATGCCTGGGCTGGGAAACAGGATATGGGGACTTACAGGGTCCAGACCACGAGGAAGGGAAGGGCTGGGAGTGAGGGGCCGAGGAAGGCCAAGGTCAAGCTCTCTGAGCCCATCCTGTAAGCAGAGACCCGCAGCCACCACATGGCCCCAGGCAGGAAAGGAAACAGGAGGCTTCTCAAAATAGACCAGGAGTGTGTAGCTCAGATGCATTTCCCAGCTCCCACCATCTGGCCAAGCCTGGGCCGGAAGGCAGGCAGGGGAGGGGAGAGCCGTGGAGGGGCACTGACTGTCTGCAGCCCACCTCTCACCCAGATCTTCCCCTGTTCCTCTTCTGTCGACGTTATGGCATCATTGCAAGGCCAGATCATCGTCATCTCACAGGTGAGAAAACTGAGGCTCAGAGAGGTATAGTGACTGGTCCAAAGCCACACAGCTGGTGAGCGGCGGAGCTGAGTCCAGCCCTGAGCCTACCCACACAGCACCTTGAGGCCTGGACACCAGGCGTGCAGCCTGCATATGCCCTAAAAGCCACTGTTAGTGCCCTGCCTTTCGGCTGAATCTGACCTTAGACCAGCTCCCCCCAAAGAAAACCGAGTTTGTGATTCACCAGTTCGAGCCCAGGGAGGGCCAATCTTTGGCACTGTCACACCTGCCTGTTGGCTGCAGGGGAGGGCCACAGCAGTAGGAAGTTTGGGGAGGATGGTGTGGTGGCATTGTCCCAGCTACTCCAGAGGCTGAGGGGAGAGGACTGCTTGAGCCTAGGGGTTCAAGTCCAGCCTGGGCAACATAGTGAGACCCTGTCTCCAAAAAAAGAAAGAAGAGAATAAGCAGACAGAAATGGTCTCCTGGGATTATATAATTTTTTTTTTTTTTGAGGTGAAGTTTTGCTCTTGCTGCCCAGGCTAAAGTGCAGTGGCTCGATCTCAGCTCGCCACAACCCCCATCTCTGGTATGACAGGCGTGTGCCACCACGCCCAGCTAATTTTTGTATTTTTAGTAGAGACGGGGTGTCTCCATGTTGGTCAGGCTGATCTCAAACTCCCGACCTCAGGTGATCCACCCACCTCAGCCTCCCAAAGTGCTGGGATCCCAGGCGTGAGCCACTGCGCCCAGCGGGATTATAGGAATTTAATCAACTTGAGCAATCAGCCTGTTTTACAGCCTCCTGCTCTGCAGCCTGTTTCTTCCTAAACCCTGTGTGGAATGCAGTTGCCTGCTTGCTCAAGTAGGTGACAGACCCTGACAGACCCCAGCAATTTAGTGACAAACCTGATTGAACTGTCCTTATTACCACACCAAAGCCTCTGCTATGGGAGGAGCTGTAGTTTTATCATAACATTTGGCCTATGTGCTGGCATAATGACTCCACGCGTCTGCGCCACCAGGACTCTACTCTACACGCAATGATGCAACTCTCCCCTCTCCATCGCCCCACAAAACCCTCCCGTCATCTTCCCTCTAGAAGACTCCCTTTTGGAGAATATGCCCAGGGTGTTCCTTACTTGCGCCAAGTAATAAGACACCTATTGATCAAAGCCAGAGTTCTCATGAAGAATCATTTGTTACTGACCAGGCCAATGAACCTTGGTGTTTTGGAAGTGACACAAAGGGTAAGGGAGAGTGGTGTGGTCACTCCAGGCAGGCGCTGCCTCAGGGTTCCCCCTGGGGAGAGAACAGAGCTCCCTGACAGCTAACAGGGAGTGAGCTGTTCACACCTTAGTATGAATTAGTTTTAGAAACTACTGTCCTTAAAAGCAGAGAGACTTTCTAGTGAGAGGATCAAGTCCAGGAGAAAGGGTCCACAGCATGGAAGACCTTTGTCTGAGGCTAGGGCATTAGGGATGTTCATTCTTCCTGCAGGGGTGCAAAAGCAGCTCTAACCCCTCGGACAGAAACCATTTCCATGCAGATTCTTTCAGAGTCGGCCTGTTCTTGGCCCAGGGAAATTCCCTGCGGGAAGCTGGGGAAACAGCATCATTTGAAACGCCTTAAAGGAAAAATCTTCTCTGCCTGCCAAACGCACATGATTGTTCCCACCATATCCCAACCTCGGATCGACTTCTGCCGGGATTCCACCCTGCCTTGGCCTTGAACCCCCGCGCGCTGGATTATGTTGGGAAGAGATTCGGGCTATGTTGGGAAGTCGGCCAGGTCTCCAGCTCTGCAATGCCGCCTCCTCCTCCTACCGAGTGGAACGGTCACTGGACCCAGCCTGGATGACCACCGTGGCTCAGAGGGAAACAGAGGCACTCAGGGAGTGGGGGAGGTGCGGGGGGAGGCGTGCGGGGGCTGGTGACCCAGATTCCACTTCCTGTCCCGCTTTCCCTCTATTCCCAGACAGCAGCTGCAGCTGGACACCGACCGCAGGCCAGAGGGAAACCTAGCGCCACCTCCTTGCTAGAAGCAGCAACTGAGGCTTCCCTAGGCCGTGAGTCAGGCACCCCGCAGCCCTTCCCCTACCACACCTTCCAGCCTGGGCCACAGAAGCAGCCCTTTCTGAAAGGCAGAGACTGGAAATTCGTCCATCTGGGCAGCCCACTTCCACTTTCCAGAGGAACAGAGGCCCAGAAGGAGGCAGGTGGGTTGGTGGCAGAGGCCACCACCAGGACCCAGGTCTTCCGACTTCAGGTTCTCAGAAGTTTCCGCAGGTATCTGTTGACTAAATAGATGGATGGATTGATGGACTATGGGATGGAAATCCTGATGGGTGTGTCTCTACAGCAGTAACGGGGCAGTCAAGAATCCGTTACACTCGCTCTTCTTGAAGAAGACTGGGTAGGGCGGGGGGCAGGTCACTGGGGAGAGCAGCCAGGGTCCCAGGCCCCGCTGTGCCACACTGTGCCAGTACTTGGAGTGAGGACATCACTAGAACTTATTTTCCAAAATCAAACGTCTCTGGTTCTTTCTAAGGAGCTGTCGCTTTCGACTCTTCTGGGACGGAGGTGGTGAGGGAGCATTCACCATCATCTCGTTAACAAAAGTTTATTGGGGTGTCTCGTATACTGAATCTAGAATTTGCACTGCAAACCCTGCAAACACGGTCCCTGCGCTTAACGGGGGAGAATAACAGCCAATGAGCAAATAAAGGACTGTCCCAATGGACACGCCCATGTGATGGAAGCAAGCATTGAGATGCTTTTCGTGGGGAGAAAGATGGGGTCTTCATTGCCTCTCAGAGGAAGTGACATTTGGGCTGATCCCAGAAAAGAAGAAAGAAACCAGCCCAGTGAAGCTCCAGGGAGAAAGTTTTTCCAGGCAGAGGAGGCAGCAGGTGCCAGGGCCCTGGGGTGAGCAAGGTGCAGCATTGTCATCAGAGGAGGGTCACAGTGGGTGACTGGAGCACCCTGAGGGGGCAGAGGGATTGCCCAGGAGAGGTCTGCAAGGCTGGCCGGGGCCAAGTAACCCAGGGCTTCGTGACCAGGGGATAGAGCCCGGGTCTTACTCTGAAAGCTGTGCCAAGCAGGGAAGGATTGTAAGCAAGAGGGTTGCTGGGATCCAGTTTTATGCTTGAAGATCATATTTTGCACTAAAAAAAGAGTGGGTGGGGGCGGGGTGGGAGAAAAAGGCAGTAGGGAGGCTGGTGAGAAGGTGCCGGCAATGGTCATGACGAGAGATGATGTCCCCTGAAGGGTGGCGGTGTTGGTGAAAGAAGAGGACCCTTCAGAGAGAGCTTCAGGTGGTGGAAACAATGGGGCTTGCTGAAGGAATTGACGACTGTGAGAGAAAGGGAAGAGAAATGGCTCCCACGACCCCGGCTCTCCTATCCCCATAAATGCCATTTAATTAGACTGGGAAAGGTGACACGGAGTGCTCAGCTTTGGATGAGTTCAGTTTGAGATGCCTATTTATTTATTTATTTGAGATGGAGTCTCGCTCTGTCGTCCAGGCTGGAGTTAAGTGGCGCCATCTCAGCTCACTGCAATCTCTGCCTCACAGGTTCAAGGGATTCTCCTGCCTCAGCCTCCTGAGTAGCTGGGACTACAGGCACATGCCCCACCATGCCCGGCTAGTTTTTGTATTTTTAGTAGAGATGAGGTTTCACCATGTTGGCCAGGCTGGTCTCGAACTCTTGACCTCAGGTGATCTGCCCACCCAAAGTACTGGGATTATAGGCATGAGCCACGGTGCCCAGCCTGAGATGCCTTTAGACATCCAAACGGAAATGTTAGGGAGGCGATTAAATATTATTAATGGTGACAATGATCATGATAATCACCTACTATTTGTGTTTCTGTTTTCCTCTTTGCCGTGTGCCTTCTCACCAGACTGTGCCCCCTAAGGGCTGAGACTGAGCTGGATTTTGCTCATAACCCCGTTGTCAGCATTTCTCCAGCTCTGCGATGCCCCAGTGCTGTGCTGGGGCCTGGTGGGCAGGGCGGGGGGAGAAGAGACTATAACTGTCAGATAAACAATTGACTGGGCACAAGCCACTGTGCAGACGGACAAGGAAGAACAGCTCTTCCTACAACCAGCAACAGACCCAGCTTAAGAAAATGGTCCCAGCTGGGCTGGAAAACTCAGCCCTTGGCCTCAGCTCTCCCATCTCTCTCTTTGGTCTCCTCTCCGTGTCTGCCTGTCAGTTTCCAGCCAGGAAACACAGCCCCAGGTGTCAATCATTAACTAACATCACCTCTCACACTGAAGGTGCACTTTCCCTGTAAAAACACTTTGCCTTCCACTATCTTGAATGGCCCTTGAAACCACACTAGGAGGTGGGCGGAGGCAGCACCCGGTGCTCCGGGCAGGAAAAGAGGCTCTGAGAAAGGGAGAAAGCACTCAAGCCACTGGTGCGGCCAGGAGGGAACCCAGGTCTCCTGCCACCCCGCCTCTCTCGGGTTTGCTAAGTGCCCCTTTTAACCCCACAGTTCCCCGAGTCTCCCTCCAACTCGAAAGTGCCTGGGATCCAGCTCTGAACTCTACCCAGGAGGATCTAAAGGCTGTGATAGGAAGGTCCCCTTCCCTAGCCCTCCCTGGCACACTGCTCCTGCCCAGGGCCACTCCTCTGGTGGCCTCACAGAGCCCCTGGCCATTTCCCAGCAGCCTCTGCTCTGTCCAGCAGACACACGCCACCTGCTCTCCACATCTAGACCCTTAGAGCAATTTCCCCTCTGTCGGGCAAGGCTGTGACAGGAAAGGGACAGGACTTGACCCCTGTTTGGGAAACCAGTTGTGCAACATTGTCCTACAAGGGAAAGCATGCAGCCGACGGGAAAGGCAGCCTGGAGAAGCCAGAGCTTTCTTTGAAATGAACATCTTGGCAAGACCCACAGAAAAATGTCCTTTTGAACACCACAAACTCTGGGTCACTGCTAATTTATTCCAACCCTGGTTGCCGTGTCTGGTCCCAGCATTCCTGGATTCAGAGCCTGACTAGGTCACTGTCAAGCGTATGTGGAGTTGCTGGGCAGAGGATGACCCGCACTCCAGTCTCTGTACCCAGAGAAGGTCTGAGTCCACAGCCCATTCGTCTGGGCTCCTCTCCCTAGGCCAGCAAGTAACACATGCTCAGCATCAGGTAAAAGTTATTTTGAAACAAGTCTAAGTAAAGCAGATAACGGGACAGAAAGGTGAGAGAGAGATTTTAATGGTGTAGCTACACAAAGCATTTTTTTTACTTACAATATAAGGTGATTCTGAAGATAATGAAATCATTACATCATTGTTTGGAATGAGTGTACGATAATGGCCACATGTAGTGGACACCTACCACGTGCCAGAGACAAGGCTGGGAATTTTATATACGTTATGTCTCATCTCACAGCAACTTTGCAAGGCGGATTTATATATATATATATGGCGTCTCACTCTGTCGCCCAGGCTGGAGTGCAGTGGCGCGATCTCAGCTCACTGAAATCTCTGCCTCCCAGCTTCAAGTGAGTCTCCTGCCTCAGCCTCCCGAATAGGCTGGGACTTACACGTGTGCACAACGACGCCTGGCTAATTTTTGTATTTTCAGTAGAGAGGGGGTTTCACCATGTTGGCCAGGCTGGTCTCGAACTCCTAATCTCAAGTGATCGTGATCTGCCTGCCCCAGCTTCCCAAAGTCTTGAGATTACAGGCGTGAGCCTCAGTGGCCAGCCTGGCAGATTTCTTATCAGTTTCACAGATGAGGGAACCGGGGCTCCAAAGAGGTCACATAACCCTCCCCACCACCCCTTCACCCCTCCTCCTTCACCACCCAAGCCACAGGTAGTGGTTTGAGGCACTGGAATCCAAACCAGGTCTGCTGGATTCTCCCCTGCCTGCCACCAGTCCCTCACAGTTTTGTCAATGGGAGGCAATATTTAACGAGTGACTCATGAAGTGACTCGGGTGTAAAACCTCGATCTGTGCAGTGTGTTCCTTAGAAAGTTCCTCATGAGCTCAGTGCCATCATTCTCCAGTTCCTGTCTCCCCTTGCAGCACCGAGCACCCATCCCGTTCCCACCTTTGCCCTTCAGGTATACCCGTGGCTGGTTCCCTTCCTTAGAAAGTGTGTTCATGAAGGCCAGGACCACATTGCCTGCACCAGGCACATAGTAGGTGCTCAATAAATATTTCTAAATGAATGCAGCATAATTCTTTTTCCTTAAGAATATTCTCTCATTCAAACTTGGCCTCCTGTTTTTCTCTAATTAATTCCAAGCAATTGAGTGTTTCCTGGAGCACCTTTATTCTAACACCCTTTTGCCTATGCTCTAATCCTATTTGCTCTCTCAAGTTCCTTGAGAGCTTGTTAGGGAGACAGACACAATCACCTCCAATGGAGAATGGGCCAAAATAGGACACACAAGGCTGTGGGTGGGCTCTGCAATGCTCACTCAGATCCCTTAAAGGCTAAGGGACTTCTTCCCCCACCTTAGGGTCCCCCAGACAGAGAGAGCTCCTCCTCCCCTACCTTGGGCACCTTCCTAGGCACCCGCACCCAAGGCTGACTGACTAGGGGCTGGAGGCCTGCCCTTGCAACAGCGCTGCGAGGCCACCGCAGCCTCCGAGTGACCTGGACAGAGACCGGCTGTACTGCAGCCCACAGCTCCCCTGACCACTCCTGCCTCCTCTCTTCTCCCAGCATGTGAATATCAAGAACGCTCCTAATTCTGGCTCTGCACACAACTCTCCTCCTCAGGGAGTTTCGTCACCAAAGTTTACTAAAGCTTTCTCAACAAATGGACTCTAGCTACGCAATTCCTTCAAAGTTACAAACAGACCAAGACCCAGGTTGAGACCCTCTGAGCTTTCAGCTCCCTTGTGGGGAGAATGTTTCGAAGGAGGTGGAAAGAGAAAAGGAGGCTTTGAGGTTGCCCTGGGCAGGAAGAGGGAGCAGAAGGAACACCAGCTCATCTCCCTGGAAACCTCGGCCAAAGCTGGCTTGCCGCACCCTTCCCGGTTGGGAATTTTGCCAAGACAGCCCAGAGGAGGCTCCTGAGCAAAGGGTCCCCAGAGCTTCCCTTCCCGGCTGGCCTCCTGGGCCTCCCAAGGCAAACTTCCCAGAGAAGGGGCAGAGGAGCACAAATTCCTTCCCATCCAACACCCATGGACTGCCAGCTGGGAGGCAGGAGGAGTGGCCGTAACTAGGATGAACATACACAGTATTGCATCAGGAGAAAAGGGTTTTTCTTTAACATGTTGGCATTGATCAAAAATACACCCCCCCGCCGCCATTTTTAAAGATAAACTTGGCTGTGGTAGCAGATTCTGTCTGTATCCCTTCCACATCCATAGACCCCGACTTGCACCTCTTGCTGCAAGCATCGCGTCTCTCTGGAATCCAAAGGGGGTCCTCTTCCACTGCTAGGAAAGCCCCAGTGTCTGGGGAAGTCAGAAGTGCCAGGGAGTTGTGCCCACTAGGCGCTGACCTCAACCATGTTACCAGGACTTGCTGGAAGAGTGCCCGTGTGTGCTGTCCTTCATGTGGGCTGCACGCAGGCATGAGCTACCCAAGCTCCCAGAGGTCCCCAGGCAGATAGAGTCCACCGCCCACGTGGGTGATATTGTCATTAATGCGATCTGTACTGTTTGTTCCTGCCCCATCTTGTTTCCCCTTCCTCTTACTGCTTCCTGGGATCACTTCCCAAATAAACTGCATTCAAATCCTTCTTTTGGGTTTACTTCTGGGGGTACGAAAAACAATCATCTACGATGTTCTCTGAGGGAGGCCATGCCGTGATGCCTGTGCCCAAATCCTGGCTTCCCCCTCTACTATCTAGGTGACTTGGGCTTCTGAGTCTCAATTTCTTTACCTGTTAAATTATGATGATAATAATACTGCTTATCTCAATAGTTGAAGGTAAGGATTGAATGACATAATTCATGTAAGACAATTTTCACAGGACCTCCTACTTGGTACACACTGAAAAGCTACTAGCTATAACTAATAGATGGCCATAAAACAGAGCCAAATGACAAACTACTAATTGGAGGGACGATAGTTAAAGCAAATGACAAGCAGAGGATTATTATGCTTAACTACAAAAAACTCTTAAAAATTATTAAGAAAAAGACAAAACTACCTTGTAGGACGGCAGCAAAGGACATGAACAGGTAACTCACAGAAGAATAATGAAAGCACCCAATAAACGTATTAAAGGACATGTAAGCCAATTCCACTAATAAAGAAATGCTTAAAAATAAAATCCACCATAATTGATTACGTAAAAATTGTCCAGTTAGCAATGTTATTTAAAGATTGATAATATCCTGTGATACTAAGAGTGCAGCAAAAATAGACCGCTGATGATGAAAACATAAATTGCTCCGATGTTTCCACAGAACAATGTGTTAGTGCTCATTTAAATTCACCGATCACTTATAAGAACACCTCCTACAGAAATCCCACACTTTTTGGGTTCAGGTGCAAGAATATTCATCACAATGTTATGTTAAAAAAATTTTCAAGCCAGGTGCAGTGGCTCGTACCTGTAATCTCAGCACTTTGGGAGGTCGAGGAAGGTGGATCACAAGGTCAGGAGTTCAAGACCAGCCTGGCCAAGATGGTGAAACCCTATCTCTACTAAGAACTGCAAAAACTAGCTGGGTGCGGTGGGGCAGGTGCCTGTAATCCCAGCTACTTGGGAGGCTGAGACAGAAGAATCATTTGAGCCCAGGAGGCGGAGGTTGCAGTGAGCTGAGATTGCACCACTGCACTTTAGCCTGGGCGACACAGTGAGACTCTGTCTCAAAAAAAAAAAAAAGCCAAAAAACAAACAAAAAATTTAAAACAACACAAATGATGGTTATGGGATTAAATAAATAAATAATGTTATCTCCCAACAACAGAATTCTAGGCGGCCATCAAAAAGAATGAGAGATTTACATGTACTGCCAAGAAAAGATGACTGAGTTTATTATAAAGAAAAAAATTTGCACAATTCTATAAACAGCGAGATTCTATTTCTGATTAAGTGATACTTTTTATATATCCTTGTAAATTTTTGGAATTGCATAGACAAATCTGGAAATAACATACATCAGGGACTCGTGGTGATTTCTGAGGCTTAGAATTACACGAAATTTTTACATCTAAGTTACTCATTTCTGTAATGTTTGAAATGTTGCCACTTTTTTTTGTTTGTTTTTTTTGAGACAGAGTCTTGCTTTGTCACCCAGGCTGGAGTGCAATGGCACAATCTTAGCTCACTGAGATTGAACCCTCTGCCTCTTGGGTTCAAGTGATTCTCCTGCCCCAGTCTCCCAAGTAGTTGGGACTTACAGGCATGCACCATCACATCCGGCTAATTTTTGTATTTTTAGTAGAGACGGGGTTTCCCCATGTTCAAGATCCAGACTGATCTTGAACTCCTGGCCTTAGGCGATCCACCTGCTTTGGCCTCGAAATGTGCTGGGATTACAGCTGTAGTCCCAGCTACTTGGGAGGCTGAGACAGAAGAATCACTTGAACCTGGTAGGTGGAAGTTTCGGCGAGGTGAGATCGTGCCACTGCACTCCAGCCTGGGTGACAGAGCGAGACTCCATCTCAAAAAAAAAAAAAAATTAGCTAGGCATGATGGTATGTGCCATATACCAGCTATTCAAGAAGGTGAGAAAGGAGGATTGCTTGAACCTAGGAGTTCAAGCCTGCAGTGAACTATGATCACAACACTGTACTGAAAATAAGAAAAATAGCAAAATATTAGCAGAAGACATACACTGGTGAATTTTTTTTTTTTGCATTTTGGTATTTCTGATATTTTCTACAATGTTTTTATATTATGTTCTAATGTTCTAATTATTAAACAGATATTTGTTAATTAGTGAACAAAAATATCTCTTTTATAATTAGTAACAAAGCATGTGAATTTTAAAGAGATGGCATAATTTGTGGTGGTCTCAGCTTGCCACAACAGACTTACCCTTCAGGACATAAAATGAGAATGTTCTGAAAAATGCCCACTTTACATCAATATGTAGATCAAAAACTTCGGTGGTCTAAAGCCTCTATGAGTGGCACTTTTTCAAGCATTAAAAGGCCAGTATTGCCACAAACAACCGGGACCTCATCTCCCAGGCTCCATGCAAATGGCAGTATGGCTCACAAGCTTTAATCTGAATTTTTTTTTTTTTTTTTTTTTTTTTGAGACAGAGTCTCGCCGCATTGCCCAGGCTGGAGAGCAGTAACACGATCACGGCTCACTGTAGCCTTGACCTTCTGCCAAGCAATCTTCCTGCCTCAGCCTCCCGAGTAGCTTGGACTACAGGCACGTGCCACCACCACTGGCTAATTTTTTGAATTATTTGTCTTGCTACGTTACCCAGGCTGTGGATTAGGTTTTGATGAAATAGAAACCAGGAGCAATTTGACTTTGGCCAAGCATAAAAATCCCAGAACCTGTTTATGAAGAAACCTCCCTGGCCCCCTACCCAGATATAAGGGAAAACAGTTGGAAACATTCCTTATCCAGAAACAATAACAACAATAATTAGTACCACAAGGCTTTCCCAACAAAACCCCAATCACAGCCTCTCTCCATCAGCATTGAGGTTGGGCCAGGTAATTAAAAAATGAAAACCCCTCACCTGACCAGTTGACGCTGGAGAACGTGAAGAACACAGAACTGGGAGATGAGCAGTTCTCCCTTTTATTGGCAAAAAACCCCACCTTCTCTATCAGGAAATTCTATTTCATTGGGGTTTTTGAAGCATTAAGCAGATGAGGTGTTCCATCAATCCCAGTGAGCCTTGTCTCAAGCAGGGAGAGAAAAACAAGTTTTCCCACTTCAAAGGGATGGGAAGATGGGAGAAACACTGCCTCCCTGCCCAAGAGGGAACAAAGCCTCCTGTAGGTGTGTGCAGATGGGACCTTGACAGTGGGTAAGCCAGGGAGGGAGCCTTCTGGGCCCTTTGATGCCTACATCTTGCCAGGACCACAGAAGAGTTTCTATTACTCACCTAGCAATCTCTATGAATTTGCAGTATGTTAGGGTTTCTGCCTTTTAATTACTTTACAGGAGTGCCTTACAAAAATATTAAACAAATGGCAGCCCAAGGATGGGCCTTGAGCAGCTTGAGCAAGAGCTTTCTAGAGGCCAGGCGCAGTGGCTCATGCCTGTAATCCCAGCACTTTGGGAGGCCAATTCGGGCGGATCACTTGAGGTCAGGAGTTTGAGACCAGCCTGGCCAACATGGCAAAACCTCTGTCTCTACTAAATATACAAAATTAGCCAGGAGTGGTGGTGGGCAACTATAATCCCAGTTACTCAGGAGGCTGAGGCAGGAGAATCACTTGAACCAAGGAGGCGGAGGTTGCCGTGAGCTGAGATTGTACCACTGTGCTTCAGCCTGGGCAACAGAGCAAGACTCCATCTCAAAAAAAAAAAAGAGCTTCCTAGAGACAAGAGGAAGAAGGACTCTTCCCATCTGGTGACACTTGTGCTGGCTGTTGGTTGTCCATTAAGTAGGAAGCATATCCTACATGATGTACATGCACGATGTCCCATCTTACAGATGAGGAAACTGAGGCTCAGAGAGATGAGTAACTTGCTCAACATCACAAAGCTGGTGGGTGGTGAGGTCAGGATTCAAACCCAGGTCAGTGTGACTTCACCACCAGAGGTTACTGTTAGATTCAGAGGGAGAGATGTCTCCAGGCAACCAGGTGGGATCTTTAGGCAGGATGCCTGGTATATTAATTTCCTATTGCTGTTGTAACAGATTACCACAAATTTAATGGCTCAAAATGACACAAATTTATTATTTTAGAGTTCAAAAGGTCAGAAGTCTGAAATGGGTGTCACTGGCCTAAAAACAAGGTGTCAGCTGAGTTGCATTTTCTTCTGGAGGCTCTAGGAAGAAAATTGGTTTCCTTGTCCTTTCCAGCTTCTAAAGCTGCCTGCATTCCTTGGCTTGTCGCCCCTGTCAGCATCTTTAAGGCCAGCAATGGGTGGGTGAGTCTTTCTCACCATGCCATCTCTTTGGTTCTCACTCTTCTACACCTTTCATCCCCATTTAAAGACCCTTGCGACGACATTGGACATACAGATAATACCAGATAACCTCCTTAATTTAAGGTCACTGGATTAGCAACCTTAATTCCATCTGCAGCCTTAATCACCCTTGCTGTGTAGCATAACATATTATTCACAGGTTCCAGGGATTAGGACCTTAAGTGGGGAGCCATTATTCTATCTACCACACTTAGGCAGCAAGTTCATGGGGTCACCAAAGACCAGGGTCTGGCTTCCACCTTTGCATGAGGATGGAGAAACTGACTCACTCTGGCTAAAATGTCCAACAGCCTGAATAACAGGGTAGGAATGCCTGATCACAGTGGGAAGACTGGCTTTTCAAGAGGATGCTTCCATTCAAAGCACCTCTGTCCTGGTCCTGATGGAGTCAGAAGGATCTGGCCCACAGATTATTTACCCAGTCTCATTTATGTCTATTCTTATAAAAGTAATACCTACTCATACAAGATATTCAAACACTACAGAAGTGCGTGCCCGTGAGACACTATAATGTGTTCATCAGGACTTGCTTCCTGCTCTTGCTGGCACACAATAGCCCTCTGTTCCGGCCATCCTTGTCGTCTGGTGTGTCCACGTGACACATTCTGGCCAATGAGAATGAGCAGGAATGAAGGGCACCCCCTTCCAGCCCTGGGCCCTTGTAGGCCCTTGTAGATGTAGGAAGACATCTACAGATGACCCTCCCTGTACCTTCCCCTTCCGCAAAACCTGAGACTCCAGAATGGAAAATGGCAGAGCTTCAGGATGAAACTGGAACTCTGGATCGCTGCTTGAAGAAGAAAGGCACAGTAGTCGGGATACCTGTTTTTGACTTTATGAGCCAGAAATAAAATTGTATTGTGTATGCCAGGGAGCTTTGACTGTTTGTTATACCAGCTCTCATTACCTTAACAAATACTTAGACTTTGAAGTTTTCTTAAATCTTTCAGGATTTAAATATACACTCAAATATAAATATAAGGGATATATAAATGGAAAGCATATACATAGAAGACCAACACTGGTACATCGTGGGAGGGAACCATATGAGGATGTGAGTATCAGAAGATGGAGATTATCGGGGAATATTGCAGAGCTGGATACCACAGTCTGCCTTCTGTCCCTTGTGATTTGTATTCTTCTCTCATAGAAGATACAGTCACCTCCTCCCAAGGCTCCCAAAGTCTCATCCCATTACAGCGTCAGCTTTACATTCAGAATCTCATCATCTAAATCAAATCCAGGTAGAGATGAGGCTTCTAGAGTGTAGTTCTTTAAGTATAGTTGCTTGAATACATTTTTCTCAATCTATAGACCAATAAACTACAGAGACAAATTATCTTGTCCCCTATACACACCACATTGAGTGATGGGACAGGCATAGAATAACAACTATAGACAGTCCTGTTCAAAAAAGGCAAATGAGAGGCACAAAGGAGTCACTGCATAGCAATTAATTATAGGATCCAGACTGGGCAAATGTTGTAGGTTCCTTGATTAAGTCTCGGTCTTACTCCTGTCAAGAAGAGATTCTCCATGGCTCTTGGCTGTACCTTCTAGTTCCACCCTCTGAGTCATCCTTCCTTTTCTATGGCAGGCAGCACATGTTTGCAGAACTGTAGCTCTGTATAAATTTGAGAACCCAACTGTTTCTTTTTATTTTGTACAATCTCTGTCCTTTTCAGATCAAGGTACTGACATTTTTGCTGATATAATCATCTTAAAAGCTGTCTGGATCTCTTGTGAATCTTATTAGGGTTTACACTATTATGCAAAGTCACACACACAAATCTCAGATAAACCCTTCTCTGTCTTGGACTTCTGGTGAGAGACAACACCCTTGAGTTTCCTAGTAGCTATACCATTGGATTGAGTAAATCTGTGAGGTACAACCTTAAAACTTTAGAGGATATTCTGTCTGCATGAACAGTATTCTGAGTCCCCTCCTTAAATGTTTCTGAGATCTTAACAAAGATCTGAAGTCACATCCTATACTTCATTTATAGGCTTGTATTTTTGGTCAATATCTTGATTTCATCTTTGCTCAAATGTATTTCTTACTTTTAGCATTGTTTGCATCTGGAGAGGCTTAGAATTATTAAATGTATCAAGTTCCTGCTTCTTCATGTTTAACAGTGTTGATAAACTTCCTGTCTCTACATAATAGGGATTTTTCTCTCCTCTAATTTTTGGTAGGATTCTCCTCATTTTTTTGAGCCCTTACTGGCAGTCTTCACAAAAGGTACAATGCTTCTATAAACAGTTTCTTCAGAACATTTAAACTGTCACTAACATTCTCCTCAAAGTCCTTCCAGCTTCTGCCCACCACCCAGTTCCAAAGGCATTCCTACATTTTAAGGTAGTTTTTATGATAACACCCCACTCCTGGTACCAAAAATCTCCATTTTTCCTCTATTGCTACATAGCAAATTACACCAAACTTAGTGTCTTAAAACAATAAATGTGTATTATCTCTCGGACTCTGTATTCCAGGAATTTGGGGACTGCTTTTTTGGAAGATTCTGGCTCAGAGTCTGACATGAGATTGCAGTCAAGATGTCAGCCATGGCTATAGTCAACTAAAGGCTTGCCTGGAATGGGAGTATCTGCTTCCAAAGTTACTCAAGTGGCTGTTGGCCATAAGTTTTCATTTCTACCACATGCGTCTCTCCATAGACCTGCTCATTACATAGTAACTGGCTGTATTCTACTGGTCACACAGATCAACACTTGCACACCATGAGAACAGATTATATAAAGGTTTGAATTTCAGCACGCAGGAATCCTCGGGGCCATCTTGGAGGCTAGTATTGGGGATTGAATGGTGTCACTGCTCCCCTATCTCCCTGCAAAAGGTATGTCCACCTGCAACCTGTGAATGTGAACTTATTTGGAAAACAGGTCTTTGAAACTATAATTAAGATAAAGACCTCAAGATTAGGTCATCCTGGATTATCCAGGTGGGCCCTAAATCCAATGACAAATGTCTTAAGAGAAAACACAGACAAGACCAGTGGAGATAAAGGTAGAGATAAAGACTGATGTGTGTACAGGCCAAGGATGCCAAGGATTGCTAGCAGCCCCTAGAAACTAGGAAAGAGGCGTGGAGTGAATTTTCCCTCAAAGCCTCCCGAAGGAAACAATCTTGCCAACACCCTGACTTACAGCAGTCACAGTCCATGAATATAGCTGGCTACCACAGGAAATCAGCTCGTTGACGTGATTCTCACTCTAAATTCAAAGGTATATATCTTTAGGTCTCCTCCTAACTTTCTTTGCTTGTGGAATCTCATGACAGCCATTTCACAAATATTTACTGAACACCTACCATTTGGCAGGCATTGTTCTCAGTGCTGGGAGCACCACCGTGAAGAAAAGAGACAAGAATCTCTCCCTTCACTCTCTGTCTGTCACAGGCTAGTGACATTCACTAGAAAGGAGCTTTCATCTTGCTGAGGATCCGTTCAATACCTTAGTAAATTGGCTCTTTCAAATTCCTCATGTTATAATGATCTTATACATCCACTGAAGGAAGATTAAGATGAATAGTCCTAGGGTGGGAAGTTGCATTTAAAAAAATGAAGAAATACAGAATTCTATAACATTGCCTATTTCAGGATAAATGAGAGGAGTGAATTACCTATAAGCAGCTCTACCCTCAAATCCTCATTCTTTAAGTGGAGATTTAAGAACAGCTCCCCAATACCCACTGAAACCATGTCATGCTCTTCCACCTTTTTCATTTCATTAGGTGGTTCTCTTTCTTTCCTGGTCTGGATGGTCCCTTATATATCAAACGCAATCAAATTGCCCTAGCCTAGCCCACCACAAGGATTGAGAGCAGACCAAAGTAACTGATTAGGCCAGTAAGAAGATGGGGATCGTATTTGATTAAGCAGTATGACCTTGCAAACTATTATTATATATATGGAGGTTTCTTTTCCAGGAGATAATATATACCAAAGAACAGAGCATCGGCATTTAAAAAATACATGATGTATTTGCATATGGAATCCATAAATGGAACACTCACACTAAAACTACCACTCAAAATCATTTTGTGCACAGAACATATTACACAACTACTTAGTTGCCTAAAATACTGTTGGATTATTTCACAAAACCTGTATCCACACCTGTTTATTTGGCACTCGATGCATCTCATTCCAAGTCGTGTTATGTGGTCTTTCGTCTAAAACATTGCCTCTCAAACTCCAGTGCACGCCAGCATCGCTTTGGATGGATGAATGCTTACCAAAGATAAAGATTCATTATAGAAGTTGTGATTTTGGATGCGTGGTTGGGGAATTCATGTGGAGGCCAGAGTGGAAGCGGGTGTGAGAGGGTCCAGCAGAAGAAAACATGGCTGCCAAAGTGTTTTGAGTCCATCGGCAAGTTTGGCCTGGCCTTAGCTGTTGCAGGAGGCCTGGTGAACTCTGCCTTGTGTATAGCGTGGATGCTGGGCACAGAGCCCTCATCTTTGACCGATTCCATGGAGTACAGGACACTGTGGTACGGGAAGGGACTCACTTTCTCATCCCGTGGGTACAGAAACCAATTATCTTTGACTGCCGTTCTCCACCATGTAATGTCCCAGTCATCACTGGTAGCAAAAATTTACAGGTTGTCCACATCACCCTGCGCATCCTCTTCCAGCCTGTCGCTAGCCAGCTTTCTCGCATCTTCACCAGCATCCGAGGGAACCATGAGTGTGTGCTGCCGTCCGTCACTACCGAGATCCTCAAGTCAGTGGTGGCTCGCTTTGCTGCTGGAGAACTAATCATCTGGGGACAGCTGGTCTCCAGGCAGGTGAGCGGCGACCTTCCGGATCAAGCAGCCACCTT
>PVKP010039797.1:0-19876 GCA_004027715.1 Plecturocebus donacophilus
AACACAATTATTGGCATAAAAGAGGTTTTTAATACCCATTTTTAGACTGTATTCTAGCCTGGGCAATAAAACAAGAATCCCATTCTCTCTCCCTCTTTCTCTTCCTCTTTCTTTCTCTCTTTCATTCTTTTTTTCTTTCTTTTGCTGTTTCTTTCTCCTTTTCTCTCTTTTTCTAAAATCTCTTCCTCTTTCTTTCTCTCTTTCATTCTTTTTATTCTAAAAAAAATAAAAATAAAAATAAAATAAAAAAAGAAAAAACATCATCACCATTATCACCTACCACCATCAAGGAGAAAGTTCAAAAATGTTCTACTTTTGGGCATTCCCAAATCATCAAAACCAAACTTCCAAAGGAACTCAGAGATCATGGGATTGTATCCCTGAGGTCTAGTTTCTCCTGCCCATGAGAGGAACTAACAGTCCTTATTATTATAAAGCCCAGACTCACAAAGGCAGTAGAGCTGAACTTCCCATCCAATAGTAGGAGGATCATGGGACCACAGGTTCTGCATAAGACAGAGAGGGGTGTTCAGGACTTCTGACAGTGATGGTACTTGCAGAGATTCCACTTGTTTGATCACTAAGCACCATAGAGTTGCGGCTAGGGAAGCACTACCCACTGGATGGCAGCTCCTGGCAAAGGGTTTTATTGTAACCAGAGTAACAACAAGGCACTAAGCACTAGACCCCTTCCCCATTTGCCTAGTACTTCATAAACCAAAGGAGGCTTATCTCAACCAATGAGAGGGGAGGAAGCTCCCACAATACTACCAGCCAGGTAGTATGAAGCTAGATTTCATTTTTATTTCTAAAATAAAGAATTGTGAGTGATTTCCATCTGAGTATAATAAGGCAAATTAAAATTGATTCTGCAGGTCTTTGAACTCTACAAAACTATGAGCTATTTGAAAGTAAGGATTATGTCTCAGTCCTATCTGTAGACCCAAGGGCCAATCACTGTGCCTGATACATAGTATATTTGAAGAATATATAATTCTTATGTTTATTCTTTAAATATTAAAATATCATGTTACTATTATAAAAATGGTGTTAACAGATTTTGGAATTTTCATTATATATTAAACACACGCACACACATAGAAACTTCTCGTTCTGGTCAAGATGAAGTAGCCCCATTCTTTCCTGGTCCTCCTCCTTAAGACTAAAAATCCTTGACCATGACACACAAACATGCATAGGAAGCCAAGATGGAATGAAGATGGCACACTGCATGGGGACTTCGGCACTTCAGGAGCAACATGTCAGGGAGTTCCTGGGTTTCCTTACTGTCTACCATATATGCCCAATAAGGTGCTGCAAAAGCCTTCAACCTGGAACCACTGACAGACAAATACAAAAAAAAGCACCAAGAAAAGCCTGTTCTTTCAGCCAAAAGACCAGGAAAAGGGTAGGCTAACAACCGAAAATCTTTTTGGCTATATCCTCCCTATTCCAGGCAACAGGGAGGGTACTGCAAAAAGAAAATGGAAAAATTGCAGCAATGGAAAAACTGTAGCACCACCCCACTGAGGTTTCAGTAGGACCAAGTGGGAAGACACTCTTTTACATATATACATCCCGAGAAAGCAGGTGGCACCTGTTACAATTTCCTGCCTAATGGGATCAGTGAGGCTGACCAAGGAGCTCATCTTTCATTGCCCACCAGGCAGCAGCACCTCTGACTCCCCGGACAGGGCAGCATCTGCAAGATGTAGCAGAGGCAATAAGGCAGTGCAAATCTGAGGTCCAATTTCAGTGGCAAGGTGTTGGCGGGGCCAAATGAGGAGCTGAATATCCACCTCACCCATCTGCAATGTGAGTAAAAGTGGAGCTTTTGCAGAGGCGGTATCAGTAGGACCAAGAGGGAAGTTGAACATACACATGTACCCTCATCCTCCACCTCAACTGGGTGGTTACCTGCTAAAACACACATTAAACGAGATCCAGAGTTTTGCAACCTCCAAAATGACCAGGATCCAATAAAAAAAAAAATCAATCATCATATTAGGAACTATGAAAATCACAACCTGAATGAATGAAGACAATTAAGAGATATTAACATTGAGATGAAGCAGATGCTGGAATTATCTGACAGGGATTTTAAAGCAACCCTAATGAAACTACTTCAAGAAAGAACCCAGGAGAGCCCATGGGCAGACAAAAAAGGGCCCCAACAAAAGCCTTCTCTTCTACAGCAAAAGGACAAGGAAAAGAACAGCCTAGCAGAACAAAAGACTTTAGACAGTAACTACTCCAGCCATGAGGGACCTATCCATGCCAGCAAATGATGCTGCGTAGAGAACACGTCTAACCCCCTGCCAGGCTGGTGTCAGTGGAGGCCAACATGGGGAGCAATAACAAGATACTACTCCTGGCCCTCCCAGCCAGAGTGGTCAGCAAAGGTCTAAAGGGGAACTGGAATCCCCATCCAACAAAGCAAGTAGCAAAGAGCCCCTCTCAGTGGATGTTAATGGAGGTAGAATTAGAGAACTCAACTTCTACCCCCTTCCTTTCCAGCGGGGGTGTCAGAGAAGGCCAGGTAAAACAGAAGATTAAATAAGATCCAGAGTCTAATGATATAACATCCAAAATGTCCAGGTTTCAACAGAAAATTATTCATCATACTAAAAAGCAGGGAAATCTCAACATGCAAAAAAGACTAACAGGTGCCAACAAAAATTTTAGATATGTCAGAATTATCATACACAAATTTCCAAGCTACCATCATACAAATACTTTACAGTAATTACAAATATACTTGAACCAAATAACAAAATATAGGAACTCACAACAAATTAATAGAAGATATATAAAAAAAAAAAACTTTAGGCCAGACATCGTGGTTCACACCTGTAATCCCAGCACTTTGGGAAGCCGAGACAGGAGGATTACTTGAGTCCAGTAACTGCAGACCAGCCTGGGCAACACGGTGAAACCTGTCTCTACAAAATAAACAAAATTAGCTGGGTGTGCCTGTGGTCCCAACTACTTGGGAGGCTGAGGTGGGAGGATCACCTGACCTCGGTCCTAGGGAGGTCAAGGTTGCAGTGAACCATGATTGTGCCACTGCACTCCAGCATGGGTGACAGAGTGAGACCCTGTCTCAAAAAAAACCAAAAACAAACATCAAAGAAAAACTATGAATTCAAAAATATAGCAAATAACTGAAATTTAAAACTCAGTGAATGGACTAAACAATAGAATAGAGAAGGCAGAGGAAAGAATCTATGAACTTAGAGACAGAATAGAAATAATCCAATCTTAACAGAAAAGAAATAGATGGGGAAAAAAATGAACAGAGCCTCAGGGACGTGTGGAACTATAACAAAAGACCTAAGATTCATGTCACTGGAGGTTCAGAGGATGGGACAGAGTAGAGCTGAAAATACATTCAAAGAAATCACAATGGAAAAGTTCCAAATTTAGCAAAAGACATAACCTACAGATTCAAGGAGCTGAGCAAACTCCAAACAACATGAACCCAATGTAATTCCAGACAAGACACATCATAGTGAAACTTCTGAAAACTAAAAACAAAAAAAACAGCACCTTACCTATAGGAGAAAAGCAATTTGAATGACAGTGTATTCTCATCAGAAACCACAGAGGCTAAAAGGAAGCAGCACAACAATTTTCAAGCACTAAAATAAAAGAACTGCCAGCTGGGCGTGGTAAAACCTCATCTCTACCAAAAATACAAAAATTAGCTGGGTGTGGTGGTATAAGCCTATAGTCTCAGCTACTTGGGAGGCTGAAGTAGGAGAATCCCTTGAACCCAGGAGGCAAAGGTTGCAGTGAGCAGAGATAGCGCCACTGCACTCAAGTCTGACAATAGAGCGAGACTCAGTCTCAACAACAACAAAAAGAACTGTCAATCAGAAATTTTGTATCAAGCAAAAATAACATTCAGGAATGAAAGGGAAATAAAGACATTCTCAGATGAAGGAAAACAAAACAAAACAGAGAAGTAGCTAGCAAACTTACCCTTAAAGAAGGGTTAAAGGGAGTTCTCTAATAGGAAGTAAAAGATAACCAGCTGGGCGTGGTGGTTCACACCTGTAATCCCAGTACTCTGGGAGGCCAATGTGGGTGGGACTGCTTGAGCCCAGGAGTTTGAGACCAACCTAGGCAACATGGCAAAACCCTATCTATACCAAAAATATAAAAATTAGTCAGGTGTGGTGGTGCACACCTGTGGTCCCAGCTACTCAGGAGGCTGAGGTAGGAGGATCGCTCAAGCCCAGGAGGTTGAGGCTGCAGTAAGCCGAGACTACACTACTGGGTGACCTTCCAGACTGGGTGACATTTTTGAGACCCTGTCTCAAACAAGAACAAAGAAAGTAAAAGATAACCAAAGAAGCTTGGAATTTAAGAAAAAATATTAGAATGGGCTACAAAAATAAAAGGTGGGGAATAGGCCGGGCGCGGTGGCTCACGCCTGTAATCCCAGCACTTTGGGAGGCCGAGGCAGGCAGATCATGAGGTCAAGAGATGAAGACCATCCTGGCCAACATGGTGAAACCCTGTCTCTACTAAAAATACAAAAATTAGCTGGGCGTGGTGGTGCATGCCTGTAGTCCCAGCTACTCGGGAGGCTGAGGCAGGAGAATTGCTTGAACCCTGCAGAGGTTGCAATGAGCCGAGATCATGCCACTGCACTCCAGCCTGGCGCCTGGCAACAGGCAACAAAGTGAGACTCTGTCTTTAAAAAAAAAAAAAAAAAAAAAAAAAGGTGGGGAATATATGACTATCCTTCTGCTCATGAGTTTCATAAATCAGATTTGATAGTTGACACAAAAATTATAAATTATAACACCACCTAACATGGTATTTGATGAATGTAGAAGAAATACTTAAGACATGTATATTTTTTAAATGGGAAGGGCAAAAGAGCCTAAGGAGAGTAAGATTTCTACACTTCACTTGAGTGGTAAAACATTGATAATAGATTGTGTAAATACAAATGTATATTTTAATACCTAGATCAATAACTAAGAATACAATACAAACTGATACACTAAAGAACTATGTAAGTAAGATGGAATCCTAAAACTTCCTGAAGACTTAAAAAAAAAAAACAAAGAAGGAAAAGAAACCAACAGGGTCTCACTATCATGTATAAAATACTCAACAGTGGCAGAATACATATTTCTTTCAAGAGCCCATAAAATAATCACCAAGTAGATCACATAATGGTCCACAAAACAAACCTTAACAAACTTTAAAGAACTGAAATAATATAGACTGTTTTCTCTGACCACAACGGAATCCGAATAAATATCAGTAAGAGACAGACAACAGGAAAATCTTTAAATAATTAGAAATGAAATCTAACTTTTTAAAATAATCCATGAGTCAAAGAAGTAGTCTCAAAGGAAATTCTAATTTCATAGAACTTGATGAAAATGAAAATACAACATATATCAAAATATGTAGGATGCAGCTTAAGCAGTATTGAGAGGTAAATTTATTGTATTCGATGTATACATTTTTTAAAAAGAGGAAAGGTTGCAAATCAATAAGATAAATTCTTCCCTCAAGACTAGAAGAAACCCGAAGCAAGAAGAAAATAAGCATGATAAAACCAGAAATAAACAAAATTGAGAACAGAAAAACTGATGAAGCAAAAGGCTGATTCCACAAAAAGAACAATTAATATTGATAAACTTCTAGCCATACTGGTAAAGATAAAAAGAAAGAAGACAAAAATCATCAGTATCAGGAACAAAACAAGGACGATCTCTACAGATCCTGCAGTCATTAAAAAGAAATAAAGGAATACTACAAACTTTACACTCTTAAATTTGACAGCTTAGAAGAAATGGACCAATTTCCTTGAAAATCAAACTACCAAAGCTTAACCAAGATGAAATAAACAACTTTGAGTCATGTAATTATTAAAGAAATTGAATATGCAATTATAATTATCGAGATTCTAATAAATGAAATCTGCAAGCTCAAATGGGCTCGCTGGAGAATTCTAAGACTTAAGGAAAAATTAACAGCAATCTTACACAGTCTCTTCTAAAAATCAGAAGAGGGACAGAGAATAAAGAATTAGAGGTACACAAATCTGCCCGACTGATTTTTCACTCCAAAAGGAACTCAACGGAGGGAAAAAGAACAGATTTTTCAATGAATGGTGCTGGAACAACTAGGCATCCATAAAGGAGAAGAAAAAAGAACTTTGGCTTTTATCTCATACCTTGTACAAAAATTGACAAAATAGATCATGCACTTAAGTGTAAAATGTAAGCTTCTAAAACTTTTAGAAATAACCACAGGAGAAAACCTCTAGGATCTAGGGCTAGGCAGAGTTCTCAGATTTGACACCAAAAGCACAATCCATAGGAAAAAAAATTGATAAATGACCTTAACAAAATTAAAATTTTTGGCCCATGAAAGACACTGTTAAGAGAATGAAAAAACAAGTGATAAGCTGGGTGAAAATATTTTCAAAGATATATGACAAAGAATTTAAGTCTAGAATATATAAAGAACTTAAACTCAACAATAATAAAACAATCCAATTCAAAATTGGAAAAATGGCACAGATACTTCACTGAAGAAAATACACAGATGCCAAATAAGCACATGAAAGGTATTCAACATTTTTAGCCACTACAGAAATACAAATTTAAACTACAATGAGATCATCTACACACCTATTAGAATGGCTAACATAAAAATAATAGTGATAATACAAAATGCTGGTAAGCATGTAAAGAAACTAGATTCCTTATACATTGCTGATGGGAATATAAAATCGTACAGCCACTCTGGAAAAGTGTATACCAGTTTCTTACAAAGCATTACATTCACATACCATACAACCCAGCAACTGTACTCTTGGGCACCTAACCCAGGGAAATGAAAAGAGAAACAATCTAAAGATCCTTCAAAAGGTAAACAAACTCTGGTACCTCTATACTATAGAATACTATTCAGCAATAAAAAAGAGCAAACTATTTGTTCACAAAAGAACTTGGGTGAATCTCAAGGGAGCTGTGCTGAGTGAATAAAGTCAGTCTCAAAGGGTTAAATGTTGTATCGTTCCATTAAAATAGCATTCTTGAAATGACAAAATTATAGAGATGAAGTGCAGATTATTGGCTGTCAGGGGTTAGAAAGAGGGAAAGGCAAGCGTGTGGCTATGGCTACAAAAAGGCAGCACAAGGGATCCCTGTGATAAAACCATTCTGTAACTTGACTGTGGTGGACATACGAATCTACACAGGTGATATAATTACATATAACTAAACATACACACACACAAGTGCAGATAAAATTGGTGAAATCTGAATAAGGTCAATGGAAATATGTCAATGTCCATTTTCTAGTTATAATATCATACTACAATTATGCAAGATGTTACCAATGGGAGAAACCGGTCAAAGGATATAAGGAATCTATTATTTCTTACAATTACATGTAAACTGTAATTATCTCAATATTAAAAGTCTAAAGGAAAAAAGCAAGATATATGTGAAAGTGAATGTGAAACAGGAAGTGAGGGTGGCAGCGTCCAATCTGATTAAAAGGTTTCAGGAGTTCTGTAGTACCCAATAGGCACACACATCTCATTAATAAATAATTGTGATTATTCCTCAAAAGATTTGTGAGAAGGAAATTTAGCCAAGAGACGGAGTTTTCCAAATGAGACTGTTTAAACTGTCACAGCAAGATGCTGGATGGGCAGGTTTAATGTTTAAGTTGTCCGTGTCTTCTCCTTCCCTCCAGTGCTCTGGGTTGGGAAGAAGCTTCTGATGAAAAGCAGATCAGTTAAAAGGAAAAAAAAAAGGCACATTTTTTGCACATTTGGAAGTAATGGGCATATGTGTGATCCTGCTACATATAATTAAAGATGTCAATACTAAAACTTTCTGTAATGTAGTCACTGCAATTTCATTTCTAAAATTCTGATTCTAGTCTATTTTGCTTAAATGAAGATGTGCCAATAAAGAGTTCAAAAGTCTAGGAAAGATCAGCGCAGCCAGAAGCTCTCAGGAGGGAGACACACAAGTTGTTTTCTTTAAACTTTATTGAGGCCGGGCACGGTGGCTCACGCCTGTAATCCCAGCACTTTGGGAGGCTGAGGCAGGCAGATCACCTGAGGTCAGGAGTCTGAGACCAGCCTGGTCAGCATGGTGAAACCCCGTCTCTACTAGAAAATACAAAAATTAGCTGGGTGCAGCGGCACATGCCTGTAATCCCAGCCACTCAGGAGGCTGAGGCAGGAGAATTTCTTGAACACAGAAAGTAGAGGTTGCAGTGAGTGGAAATCGCACCGCTGCACTCCAGCCTGGGTGACAGAGCGAGACTCCATCAAACACACACACACACACACAACCTGTATTGAATAAAGAACATTCTCTAGAACATGTAGTATGATGAACTAGGTCTACACTGCATGCAGTAAAGCTAAAAATGACAGTAGTTTACCATCAAATATTAAGCAAATTAGTATTTTTCATTGCATAGGAACCCTGGTAGTCTAATGTCTTTGTGTCTGCTAAGTCTCACAACTGAAGTTTTGGAGTACCACCTCCACTGGGGCAAAGATGCGCTTTCTACTGCGCTTCCTTCTCTTAACAGAATCATAATGCTTCCAAGTATGCATCTTGATCTCTAGGTCATCAGGCTGCTGCTGGCATGACTTCTAGCTCTGCAGGATGGCTGCTGGCCTACCATGGCTAGTGCCCGGTAGCTAGGTTTTTGTTTAAGAATTCTGCTTATCAGCAGGGAAATCAAAAGACTGGGAGTTAGAGGTGGTACTTCCTGCCTGCTCCATTCAATCTTGCTATGCACTGTAATTAGAAGGGTTTTGCTCACTTCCTTGTTTGTTGTACCTGCAGCAAGAATTGTTTCTTTCTCCAGGAACTAGTTTGTCCCCAGGAGGGGACATGGTGGAGAGAGGAAGAGTTGATACAGAGCAATTGGTGGGGCTCTGTAGGCCAGGTTTATCACTCTCCTGATCCTTCACATGATCCTTAAATGCTCTTAAATGAGACACAGACTAACTCAATGATGCTCAAGGCAAGAGACACCAACGACACCACCAGCATGAAGATGATGAAGGTGCTTTTCTCCAGGGGTGAGAGAGGAAGTAGTCCACTTAATGCAGGGAAGGGTCTGGTTTGCGAGTATAAACCGCACTTAGGCTGAATCCATAGACTGACCACGGGATCATCAGGAAGGCCACCTCGAACAGAGGCCTGAAGACAAGATCAATGGTACCCGTTCACAGCAAGCTCCCTGGGATTTTCACCTTTCCATGTTTCTCAAAGCCACACTTGAACTTCTTTATTTCAATTCCCTGCAAGTGCATCTCCACACTAACATCAGCAGTTTGGGCAACTTCAAGTTCTCCCACTTGCCTGTTCAACTCCTCTTCTTTTTGCATCACGCAGAACATGTGTGTCAGGTACAATAGTCGGGGCAGAGACACAAATATTATCTGCAGAACCCAGGAGCAGACATGAGAGATTGGCAAAGACTGGTCATAGCAGACATTTTCACAAGCAGGCTGTTGAGTGTTACAATGAAAGGCAAACCGCTTATCATCCCAGGCTGACTCGACTGCAGTCCCCAAGAGCAGGATTCAGGAAACGAAAAGGACTGACAGCCACACCTTCCCTCCAGCTGGGGACAAAGCTGGAATGTTCTCTAGGAGGTACCTGAGGCACTACAGTCACCCACTTGCCTGTTCGCTGTTAGTTCACTTAAAAAAAGTGAAGTAGGCATGCCAAGTGATTGAACTCATTGGAGGACTAAGTAAAATGAAAAAAGTTAAGTTCAAGCAGTCAAAACTGTCTCAAGTTCAAAAGTCTGCTGCTGTTTGGTACCTTCCTCACTCCTCCTTAATGAAAGAAAATTGCTGACATCAGGTAGAAGTTTATGTGGATTCATTTTCATACAAGGTGAGTAAGCACTTCTAAACAAGGATGTACATATACCTATAATAGGGCAAGTTACATAGATGGGGGAACAAAATAGACAAATGTAAAGGTCTCTTTCAATTCCAGAATAAAGCAATCTCCACAAACAATGATGCAACAACAGAAACTGAATTAACAATTCACACTTAGACACTGACTAATTCATCTTCAGAAGAATTAAGGCCAAAATCTCCCAAATAGATAATGATATTCATTCAACTACTATTTATTTAGTGCCTCCTAGGTGCCAGGTACTGTGCTAGGCACTGGTTCATTCATGAGTAAAATGGAATTCTTATATTTGTGGAACTCACAATCAACTGGGGAAACAGATAATTAAAAGTGCAGTATTTTATTAAATGTAAGACAATTGTAAGATAAACCATTATTTTTCCGACCACTCAGAAAGGAATCAAGAAATCCAGTGTAACATACATTCCAATTTCAGAAATGTGAAGAAAAATATCTATCTTAGAATCCAGAAAAAAGGCTCAGTGAGCAAGTAAATATACAACTTCAAATTTAATTAAGTGTCAAGAGGAAAACAAATAGGAGGCCCCAGCAAAGGACAATGCAAAGACACCCAGATCAGACTGGATAGGGTCAGCCATGCCAAAAGACTGAGAAAATTGCTGCAGGTGAAGGAAGCAGGCTGTGCAAAGATTTTTAAGAGTGAAGACCTCACTGTATTCAAGAAATTAAAAGGCAGGCAGTGAGGTTACTAGATAGTAGGCAAAGGAAGAAATAGCATAGCCTGAGACTGGTGCCAGAGCCGGGCTAACTCAGGCATCCATTTGGCAGCAGCAGAGAACCAGGGACAGAAAGTGAGATTACACTGTGATGCTGGGGCAAGAATGAGGCCATGGGAGAAATTATGAATGGCTGTTCAAGAGCTCTAGGGGCCAGTGGAACGGTTGGAGGAAACTGGATCAGACTGAGGAACGTACAGACCAGCACAAGGATGGGTATTCTGTGCTAACAGATAGCCACTGAGTTTTGGTGGTGGCAAAAAGTAAAAGAGGATGTCAAGAATGATAGAGCTGGTCCTGAGAATCACCAGAGAGAAACAGACTATCAATCCTGGCACTGTGGTACTGAATGCTTTGGTGAATGAAGTGGCATTTTCCAAGGGTAGCTGCCAGTTAGCATGAAGTAGGAAGATCAGGACAACAAAGGAGCTGCTGCTCCCTCATTATCTGGGAATTGGAGGTCACAGGGGTCCCAATATAAATATGTATTTAATGAACATAGACCATCTATCTATCTTCAGTTGAATTGTTAGCACATGGAAGCTATTTTGTTAAGACCATATTACTATACATTGTGTTCATTCTTGTGAGTTTCTTGTAGGTATTGTTATAATACATGAAGAGTTCTTAAAAAAACATTTCAGGAGGAGCAACTCTTGATACCACCCACTAATCTGCCGAGGATGGTGGAACCTGGCATGGTACATAACTCATAAGCATGCCATTCCTGAAGACATGCTAGTCTTCATCCATTTCCACTCTACAGCCCTTATTTCTTAATAGCAAAGATCTCTAAGCGAAAGCATAGTAAAAGGTTTCTGTCTCTAATTTAGAGCATGCTACACAAATAGATCTTACCTTAAAATGGGCCACAGCTAATTGATTATTACACAACAAAAAATATTTTCAACCAAATCGTTTCAGTACAGCAAATCATTTTAAAACAAATTTTATTTAGTATATTAAAATTATTTCGTAGAGAAAAAACAAAAACAAAAATTACATTCATATTTAACATTTTAATTCTTTTAAAAATATATTTAATTCTCAAAGACAAATATTCATTTTAAACAAATCAGAAAAGTAAAAGAGGAAAATATTAAACACATTAATCTGTCAACAAATAAGCAACCTTTAAATATCATACTGCTAATTTGTTTATTGGTTTAATGGATGTTTCTCACAGTATACTCAGTGAGAAAAATAAACCTTAAAATGAACCCTAAAAAAGAAGCAAGGTTAACGAAATTTATGTCTCAAATGACTGAAGTTAGTTACAACTGTTATCCAAGGATAAGAACTGAAACCTCCCAAAATGCAAATTTTTAGCCAGTAATCAAATTACAAGGCTTTAAAGTACATACAGTACTTTCTGGGTTGCTTAAATAACACATTTTAGCCAAATTGTCTGTCCTCTATCACACAGATTCTGAAAGTAATCCTATTAAGCTAAAGTCACCAAGATCTATAGTTTATAATTAATACATTCTTCAAGGTTAATTGAATATAAACTATTGGCAGCATAAGAGTTCCCTATTTATTCTCATTAGCTTTTCAAATTTAAGCCATGCTTGGTCTCTAGAGATTTCAAAATGCCTTAGAAAACTGAGTTCTTCTTCAAAAATAAGTGGGGTGAAATAACTGAAGAAAATAATCCCTACAACTACTTTAGCATGGTTTATAGAAGGTTTAAAAAAAAATGCTGAGAGAAAAAAGGAGATCAAAAGGTGTAATAATTCTAGTTTCTTTAGGGTAAAGTCAGTAGCCATTTGCAAGTACTACATAAAATTCTCAAGTTTTCCAAATATTTTGTTCTGAAAAAGTTCTTACTAAGCACATGAAAATACAGAGATCTGAAATTCAAAGGGATGAAAATAACTGGGAATGAGTCATTTCAGCTAAGAAAATGGTTCCCAGGAAAGTTAAAAAACCTCTTGCTGAACATTATTTATAAACTGGACAAGATATTTCCAATTTTAAAATGTAAACAGGACTTCCAGTTTCAGCATCAACCCATACAGTGCTTGGGTATCATCACTCCAGTCCTTATATTAAGAAAAAACCCTGACAAATTGAAAATCAGCAACTTTTCTTAGATTTATAGAATTGAGGTCAGAGGGTAAACCAGACTCCTGAAATCTAGAGAAACAGGCAAATACAAAGAATCACATCCAAGATCAGCTTACCTGGAGCACAAGGCACTGGAATCACACACTAGCAAGAAAACTTAAATGGTAATTTTGACAAAGGCTAAGTGAGACCAGCTTGTGAATGTGAACTCCTGGGGACTAAATCTTAGGAGGCCCTCTAAGTTCTCCAGGAATCTCACCAGGTTCTGACTACAAAGATGTAAGAAAACACTCCTCCCCTTTTGTGTAAGAGGCAAGGAGAAGTAATTTGAAATACCCTCAGGGGTAAGATCTAATAAAAATCTCCTCCTCTTTTGGGTAGGGAGAGGAAGAAAGTAACCATGTTGAAATATACC
Organism: Plecturocebus donacophilus; assembly: GCA_004027715.1. NCBI lineage: Eukaryota > Metazoa > Chordata > Mammalia > Primates > Pitheciidae > Plecturocebus > Plecturocebus donacophilus. The sequence goes on from PVKP010039797.1 coordinate 13,173, forward strand.
TAAGGGAAAGGTAACCACTTTGAAATAAGGCCAAAATGTTTTTCATAACAAAGGTCAACACTCCAAGGGAAAATTTACCAGAGCCTTAGTGTCCAGGGAGAAAGGAAATTAGCCAAAGACAGTCCCTCTAGCCTTCCTGTTTCATCTAACAAGGGAGAAAAGTTGGGGAGGGGGGTGGCTGGAAATACTTCTGAAGGTTGTAGCCAATAACTCAGGCCTTAAGAAAAGACTGAGACTACAGAACACTTTCCCTTCGCCATACCCTTCCCATCATGGCAACAAAGCTCCAGTACATTAACAGGGAATTACAACTGAAAGAGTTGCAAGACACAGACTCATTATTTATAAAGGAGTTCTTAGGAGAACCCACAGAAAACAGGCTACAAAAAATAAAATAACAAAGGCACTAGAGGAAACTGAAGCCTCTGGCATCTTTACCTACATCATTAAACATCCACTAAAGGCCTATTTATTCAGTTCCTATTGCCTAATGTATCATATCCAGCTTTTAAAAAAATTACAAGGCATGCCAAAAAGCGAGAAAAAGCATAATCTAAAGCAACAAAGTAAGCATCAGAACCAGACTCAGATATGGCACAGACTTGGGGATTATCAGATATGGCATTTAAAATAACCGTGATTAATATGTTAAGGGTTCTAATGGAAAAAGAAGACAGCATGCAAGAACAGATGGGTAATGTAAGCATACATAACTCTAAGGAAGAATTAAAATAAAATGCTAGAAATCAAAATCACTGTAAAAAAAAATGAAGAATGCTTTTAATGGACTCCACAGTAAACTGGACACGGCTGAGAAAAAAATCACTATGCTGTAAGATGTGTCAGTAGAAACTTCCAAAACTAAAATGGAATGAGAAAAAAATGAAAGCAGAACAGAATATCTAAGAATTATGGGAAAATTACAAAAGGTATAACATATGTAACTGGAATACAAAGAGAAAAGTGAGACAAGGGAGAAGAAATACTTGAAAGAATAATGGCAAAGAATCTTTTAAAATTAAGGATGCCAAACTGCATATCCAGGAAACTCAGAGAATACCGAGCAGAATAAATACCAAAAGACCTACACCTAAGTACATCATATTGAAACTACAGAAAACTAAATACAAAGAGAAAATTGTGAAAGAAACCAGAGGGAAAAAAAAACATCTTACCTACAGGGAACAAGGATAAGAATTACATCTGACTTCTTGTCAGAAACCATGCAAGTAACAAAGTTGAGTGAAATATTTATAAAATGTTGAAAGAAAAAAAACTCTACCTAGAAGTTATTCAGTGAAATTATCCTTCAAAACTGAAGGAGAGTTTCTCAGATAAACAAATAATTAGTGAATTTGTCACCAGTAGACTTGCCCTTTAAAAATGTTTTAAAAAGTCCTTCAGAGAGAAGGCAAAATTATATAGGTAAGAAACTGGTATCTACAGAAAGAAAAGAGCATTGGAGAAGGAATAAATGAAGATAAAATCTATTTTTCCTATTCTTCATTGATAACTGTTCAAATTAATAATAGTAACTATTCACTGAGTACAGTATATGCAACATGCAGATAAGCAATTTGAATAACAATGCTATAAGGGACTGGAGGGAAGAGTTCAAAATTCCAGTAAAAGGTACCTACACTCCTCAAGAAGCAGTATAGAGTTATCTGAAAGTATAGAGCTATCTGAAAGCGGACTTAGATAAGTTGTAAATGTACACTGCAAACTCTAGGGCAATGACCAAAGAAAAAGTAAAAACAAGTATAACGGACATTTCTAAAACAGGAGAGAAAATGGAATCCTGTAAAATGGTCAGTTAAAACCAGAAGGCAGAAAAACAGGAATATTAAAAAAAAAAAAAAAAAAAAAGTACTACAAACAGAAAACAGTTATAAGCATGGTTCATATTAATACAACTATATTAATAATCATTTTAACTGTGAATGGCCCCAATACATTGGCTAAAAGAGACTATCAGAGTAGATTTTAAAACACGAATATAAAGGAATGGGCCAGGCATGGTGGCTCATGCCTGTAATCCCACAGCACTTTGGGAGGCTGAGGTGGGAGGATCACTTGAGCCCAGGAGTTTGAGACTACCCTGGGCAACATGGCAAAACCCTGTCTCTACAAAAAATACAAAAAATTAGCCAGGCATGGCAGTGCACACCTGCAGTCCCAGCTACACAGGAGGCTGAGGTGAGAAGACGGTGTGAGCCTGAGGAGGCAGAGGATGCAGTGAGTCATGATTGCACCACTGCATCCTAGTTTGGGCAACAGAGCAAGATCCTGTTATATAAAATAAACAAACAAACAAATGAAAGAAAGAAGGAAAGACAAAGAGAGAGAAAGAGAGAGGAAGAAAGAAAAGAAGGAAAGAAAGAGAGAGAGGAAGGAAGGGAGAGAGAGAGCTTAAAAGCAAGAGGATGGAGAAAGATATACTACGTTAACACTAATCAAGAGGAAGCTGGAGTAGTTATATTAATCTTAGACAAAGCAGATTTCAGAACAAGGAAAATCACTGGGACAAAGAGAATTACAAAATGCAAAATTCTCCCAGAAGACATAACAATCCTTAATATGAATATATTAAACTAGACAGCATCAAAACACATGAGGAAAATATTGATATGACAGCAAACAGAAATATACAAATCCACTACTATAGTTGGCTACTTCAACAGCCCCTTTCAGTAACTTAAAGATACAGCAGACAAAAAAGGAGTATGGATATCTGTAAATTGAACAATACCATCAATCAACTGGATCTACTTGACATTTATATAATATACTTCAGTAACAGCAGAATTCACATTCTTCTCAAGCTTACATGGGACAATCACCAAGATAGACCACATCTGGGGCATAACATATACCTTAATAAATTTGTAGCCATCATACTAAGTATGCTATCATACCACAATGGAATTAAACTAGAAATCAGCAGCAAAAAGATAGCTGGAAAATCTCAAAATATTTAGAGAATAAACAACAAACTTCTAAATAACACGAGTCAAAGTAGTCTCAAGATAAATTTTAAAATATTTTGAACTAAATAAAAATACAAGTCAAAATTTGTGCAATAATGTAAAAGCAGTACTTAGAGAAAAGTTTATAGTATCAAGTGCATATATTAGAAAACAGACCTAAAATCAATAATCTAAGCTTTACCTTAGGAAAGAAAAGAAAGAAGGGCAACTTAAGCCTAAAACAAGAATAAAAAAAATTAAAATTACAATAGAAATCAATGAATTGAAAATAATCAACAGTAAAAACAAAAGCTGCTTCTCTGAAATCAATAAAGCTGATAAACCTCTAGCCAAGTTAACCAAGAAAAAAAAACCCACAAATTATTCACATCAGATTTGAATGGTCATTGCTACCAAATCACATGAACATTAAAAGGAAAATAACAGATTATTATAAATAAATCTATGCCTAAAAATTTGACAACTTAGATGAAATGGATCAATTCCTTTAAACATACAAATTATCAAAATTTACACAAGAAATAATAATCTGAATAGGCCTGTTATCTATGAAACTGGGTCAATAATTATTAATATTCCAAAAAAAAAACCCTCCATTCTCACATGGTTTCACTGGTGAATTCTAGCAAACATTTAAGAAATTATACCAATTACCTACAATCTCTTCCAGACAACAGGAGCAGACGGAATACTTCCTAACTCATTCTGTGAGGTCAGTGTCATCCTAAGACTAAAATAAGCTAAATATATTTTTCAAAAGGCAAACTACAGACCAATACTGCTCATGAATATAGATGCAAAAATCCACAACAAATATTAAGGGGATCAAATCCACCAATATATGAAAACAACTATACTCCAGATATGAAAGGCTGCTTCAGCATTTCAAAATCAAGCCATGTAATACACTACCACCACCAAGTAGAAAAGTAGAAAAATCACATGGTCTTATCAGTGGATACAGAAAAGCATTTTTTGAAACCCAATCTCCATTACTGATTTAAAAACAAACAAACAAATAAAAACCCAAAAACCAGCCCGTCAGCAATCTAGGCATAAAGAGGAACTTCCTCAACTTGATAAAGAACATCTACAAAAAACCTAACATTATCGATACTTAACAGTAAGAAACTTCACACTTTCCCCTTAAGATCAGAAGGATGCTCCCCTCATCAGTCATATTCAACACGGTACTGAAGTCATAAGAAATATAATAAGAAAAGGAAAGATACACAAATTGGGAAGAAATAAACAAAACTGTTTTGTTCACAGATGACATGACTATCTACATAGAAAATCCCAAAGAATCTACAAAAAAAGAAAAAGAAACAGAAAAAAAAACTGGAACTAATAATTAAAGCAAGGTCACAGGATGCAAAGTTAACATACAAAAGTCAATTACTTTCCTGTATACCAGCAAAGAACAGCTAGAATCTGAAACTGAAAACACAATACAATTTATATTAACACCCCAAAAATAGTACTAAGGTATAAATCTAAAAAAATATTTGCAGGATCTATATGTGAAAAATTATTTAATGCTGTTGAAAGAAATCAAAGATGATCTAAATAAATGGAGAGCGATTTTGTGTTCGTGGATTGCAAGACTCAGTATTGTTAAGATGTCAATTCTTCTCAACTTGATCTGCAGATTCAATGTAATCCCAATCCAAATCCTTAGAAGCTATTCTGTGAATACTGACAAACTAAAGTCAAAGATTATACTGAAAGGCCCAGAACACCAATCCGATACTGAAGAAGGACAAAGTCAGAGGACTGATACTACTACACCTCTTTAGTATAAAGCTACAGTAATTGAGACAATATGGTATTGGTGAAAAATAGACACAGACATCAAAGGAACAGAATAAAGCACAAAAACACACTCAAGAGCCAGCCTGGTCAACATAGCAAGGCCCTGTCCCTACAAAAAATTTTAAAAATTAGGATAGCCGTAGTTGCTCACGCCTGTAATTCCAGCACTTTGGAAGGCTGAGGCGGGTGGATCATCTGAGGTCAGGAGTTCCAGACCAGCCTGATCAATATGGTGAAACCCCATCTCTACTAAAAATACAAAAGTTAGCCGGGCATGGTGGCATACACCTGTAGTTCTCTCAACTTGGGAGGCCGAGACTAGGAGGATTGCTTGAACCCGGGTCGTGGAGGTTGCAGTAAGCCGAGACTGTGCCACTGCACTCCAGCCTGGGTGACAGAGTAAGACTCCATCTAAAAAAAAAAAAAAAATTAAAAATTAGCTGGGCATGGTGGCATGCACCTATAGTCCCAACTACTTGGGAGACTGAGATGGGAGGATTACTTGATCCAGGAGTTTGAGGCTGTAGTGAGCCATGACTGCATCACTGTATTGCAGCCTGGATGACAAAGTCAAACCCCATCTCTAATATAAATAAACAAAAAATAGACTCAACACAAATACAGTCAGCAGATCTTTGACAAAGGAGCACAGGCAATCCAATGGAGAAAGCAATATTTTCAACAAACAGTGCTAGATGAAATGCAAAAGAAAGAATCTAGACACAGACCTTACAAGTTTCACAAAAACTAACTCAAAATGGATCATATACCTAAATGTAAACTGCAAATGTATAAAACTTCTAGAAGGTAACCTAGAAAATCTAGGTGACCTTCAGTTTGGCAATCAGGTTTCAGATGTAACACCAAAAGGACTGTCCATGAAAGAAAAAATGTTAAGTTGGACTTCATTAAAATTAAAAACTTCTGCTCTGCTAAACATATCATTAGAAGAATGAAAAGGCATGCTACAGACTGGAAGAAAATATGTGCAAAACACATATCTGGAGAGTGTTAGCACTGAAAATGGCAGAACTGGGAAATCTAGGACTCTTTCCCTCCACAGAAACAACTAATGAACTGGCAAAAAGTATCAGAATCAACGTTTCCACAACTCTGCAACTATTCAAAAACTCACAACAACCAGGGAAAGGCTTGGTGAAAGAGGCAGCTGCTTTGTGGTAAGATAACACTGTGCATTTTAAACTGCCCGCCTACCTTTACCCACATATCATATCCATGAGAAGACTAGAAATAGAGGGCAAGTTCCTCAACCTGATAAAGGACATTTACAAAACCCACAGGTAACAGCATGAATACTCAATGGTAATAGACTCAACACAAATACAGTCAGCAGATCTTTGACAAAGGAGCACAGGCAATCCAATGGAGAAAGCAATATTTTCAACAAACGGTGCTAGATGAAATGCAAAAGAAAGAATGTCTAATTACATGTATAAACCATATTTTGTTCATTATATACACATACAATGAACATGATGTTTTCAAGGTTCAACCATATAATACTGTTATATGTTGTTCCAATATTGTTCAGCCATATAAAGGAATGAAGTTCTGATACACACATGAATGAACCTTGAAAACATCATGCTAAGTGAAAGGAAATCAGACACAAAAGGACAAATACTGTAATATTCCACTTACATAAATTTCTAGAACAGGCAAAAATCATAGACATAGAAAGTAGATTAGAAGTTACTACTACTGGGGATGGGGGAATTAAAGTTATTGCTTAATTGGCAGAGGGTACCTGTTTGGGGTAATGAAAAAATTGTGCAAATACATAGTAGTAATGGTTATGAACACTGTGAAAACAATTAATGTCAAACTGTGGCCTTAGAAATAGTTGAAATGACAAATTTTATAATACATATAGTTTAC
>PVKP010039798.1:0-19896 GCA_004027715.1 Plecturocebus donacophilus
CACTGGGAAGCGCCGCGCTGGGGCACCGGCAAAACAGCCGCGCTGGCCAAAAGAGTCACGCTGGCGACCTGTGTGTCTCCTTTGCTGGGAATCTCCCGGTCTGTGGGCAACAAAAATTCATCGGAAAGTGCGGCGTCCACTCGTTCTCTGCACTTTCACTGGGAGCTACATTCCTGAGCTGTTGCTACTCGGCCATCTTGGATCTCTCTCCTACCTTCGTGGATTTTTTAAACAAAGGGAGCTCACCTGGGCAGTCTACATTTTCCGTGAAGGCGAAAATTAGACAAAGAACTCTAGGCTCCTGGAGTTAGACAAAGAACTCTAGACATGAAAGAAGTCAAGTCAGACATGTCGCTGGGAAGTTCTTGCCTTTGAAACCATGCCCCTTGTGGACCCAGAAAGAGAAGTTAACACATTCCCTCAATATGGTGTCCAAAAAACTGCTTTCACTTGTACAAAATGGCTCAGGGAAAAGAGATTGTATACGTGGTTGTCTCATTGAAGCCTGAAAGCTTCAGGAAATTGAAATTAAAATGATAGAGGGATGGGAACACAAAAGCCAAAAAACTTCGTCAATATGAGAATTGTATCTCAAATTGAACTACGGTTATTGGCATATAGAGCTGGCTAGAATAAAATACACATGAAGTGATGTTTCTGACAAGAGTGGCATTGACAAATGAAGTATCAATCAGTTTGGACTAAAAAATATGGTGATTATTTAAAACCTAAAATGACTTTGGGACTCCAATCATGTAAGAGTAGGAAATGGGCTGAGAAAGCTGTACCTCCTCAAGGAAGACATATTCTCATTTTCCAGTGTCTTCATTCATTTGGGCTGCTGCAATAAAATACCATAAATGGTAACTTATAAACAATAGAAATTTATTTCTCACAGTCTGGAGGCTGGGAATTCCAGGATCAAGGCACTAGCAGATTTGGTGTCTGCTGAGGGCCCACTTTCTCATGGGTGATGGCTTGTGGCTCTTTCTGCACATGGTGGAAGGGGCTGGCTAGCTCTCTAGGGTCTCTTTTATAAGGAAGGACACTAATCCCATTTATGAGGGCTCTACCCTCATGACATAGTCACCTCTTGTATTAGTTTGTTCTTGTACTGCTATCAAGAAATACCAGAGACTGGATAATTTATAAAGAAAAGAGGTTCGTTTGGCTTACGGTTTCACAGGCTGCACAGGAAGCATGATGCTAGCATCTGCTCAGCTTCTGGGGAGGCCTCAGGAAACTTTCAATTATGGCAGGAGGTGAAGAAATCAGCAGTTTGGCAGGTCAGAGCGGGAGGAAGAGAGAGAGCAGGGAGGTGCCACGCACTTTAAAACAACCCAATCTCATGAGAATTCTATCACGAGAACAGCACGAAAGGGGGAAATTTGCCCCTATGATCCAATCACCTCCCACCAGGCCCCACCTCCAGCATTGGAGATTACAATTTGACAAGAGATTTGGGTGGGGACACAAATCACCTTAGGGTTTGCACCACTATCACCTTAGGGTTTAGGGTTTCAACATATGAATTTCAGGGGAACATAAGCATTCAGACCACACCACCTACAGAGATGTAGGGGCTACAGAAATGCAGCTACAGAGAATCATCATGAAAAATGAATGGTTCAGAAGTCAGATCCAGGCTTCAGGAGGATGGCTGGATAACAGAGCTTTTCCCAGGGAGCAGGACCTGATCCTAATCAAGGAACTTTCACTACCCCTGATAGGAGCCCTTACAATGTATGCTCAGTGAGATTTAGAATTGCTGTGGACCAGCACCTGCTATATGTCTCTTACTCGCCTTACTTCTGAATAGGGCTATCTATTGTAGTCATCTGTTCCTGTTACATCATTGAAGTGTGGCTGTGGGCAGCATTGTGGAGTGGGCAGAACATTCAACTTCTCATTTATAAGTCTCTGAATCAACAGGTGCTATATCCTCCCTTGATTTAAAAACAGCTGTGCATCTCCCAAAATCTTGGGCTTACAACTAAAAGTCATGTCAGAATAAAATTTTCTGGTTGTATTTTTGGAGGAAAGGGTGAGTGTATTTTGCAAGCAGAAAGGAAAATTAACTGTAGCAAAAAGGGCAGACTCTAGTAGTCATGAGGGCTGTTCACCAATATTTCCGGCTTTCCTGCTTCCAAGCATATAAAAGGAATATACTATCTGGCCCCGTTGACGTTCAGCAGACCATGTAATTTGCTTTGACCAATGAAACATAAATGAAAATGACATGTACCACTTCAGGCAGGAAACTTTTATTTATTTATTTATTTGCGATGGAGTCTTGATCTGTCACCCAGGCTGGAGTGCAGAGGTGAGATCTTGGCTCATTGCAACTTCTGCCTCCCGGGTTCAAGCGATCCTCCCTCCTCAGCCTTCCGAGTAGCTGGGATTACAGGTGTGCACCACCATGTCTGGCTAATTTTTGTATTTTCAGTAGAGATGGGGTTTCACCAGGTTGGTCAGGCTGGTCTCGAACTCCTCACCTCAAGTGTTCCACCTGGCTCGACCTTCCAAAGTGCTGGGATTACAGGCGTGAGTCACCTGACCTGGCCTAGGCATGAAACTTTAGATACAGTTCTTGATTTGCTATGTTCTTCCCAGCTGTGACAATCATCAGTGTCCCAGAAGGTGGAGGTTCCAGCAGCCGAGGTCTCCAAGTGACGACAATGTAGAGTAGAAAGTCCTGAGCACCCACGTTCGATATGTATCATATATGAGAAACAAATTTCTAATGTTTTAGGCTTTTAAGAGGTTGGGGTTGTTTGTTACTGCAGTATAACCTAGCTAATGTGACTAATAGTGGTAAAATGTTGCAACTGGTTATTAAAATCTTAGGAGGTATTTCTCATGGGTAGAATGCAGTGTCCCTTGACAGGTAAATTTGCTTCTTTTCTGAGCATTTCTGCTGCAGTTTTTCACAATTTTGTTAAAAACTTAGTAAACAAGTGATCTACTGTTTTAAACGCCTCATTCTAGGAATGCCATAGATCCAGTTATATGGTGATGTCCCAGGACCTGTTTCCACTATCAGATAACAGTCTTTGCTTTACTTCCTGATACTTACATTATGCCAAGATTCAACAATATATTCAATTTTATTTGTTTAAAACACCTGTTCCGAGATAGCACATGATATTTTTATACATATGAAAAAGATAATTAAGTATACACACATTTTAACATATTTACAAGAAGAGAACTGTTTTGAAGCATTTGGTATGAACTAAATTACTGCTGTTGAGCTTAATATCCACTCCTGGCATTGGGTTATGAAGTTGCCATTTCATGATAAAAGCAAGCATACAAGTTTATCTGTAGAAAAAAGCATTTTTCAGATTCTCTAAGGATGGACAATATGGTGTAAAATGTTGACAACTACAATTTTTGCAAAATATATGAAAACATTTTTCAAATTGATGCTTTATTCCTCTCCTCCAAAATTTAAGGACATCACATTAGTCTTAATTCTATGAAAGTTACTCTGTGGGGAGTTATTACTAGAGTTTAGGTTTGTTGCTTTCTAACAGTCTAAATTACTCCATAGATAGGGCTTACAGGACCTAGAGAAATGGAGACTTTAATATATTTCCTTAAAATCCCAAATGTTAGCCAGTGGCTCATGCCTGTAATCCCAGCACTTTGGGAGGCCAAGGCAGGTGGATCACAAGGTCAGAAGATTGAGACCATCCTGGCTAACATGGTGAAACCCCATCTCTACTAAAAATACAAAAAATTAGCCGACCATGGTGGCATGGGCCTGTAGTCCCAGCTTGGGAGGCTGAGGCAGGGGAATCGCTCGAATCTGGAAGGCAGAGGTTGCAGTGAGCTGAGATTGCACCACTGCACTTTGGGCAACAGAGCAAGACAGTCTCAAAAAAAAAATCTCAAATGTTTTGGCAAATGCTGAACTTCAGTCAGTTTATGACCAGATTGTTTGGCCAATGCCTGTAGTGTGCATCTTCATTGTCTTCTCTTTCTTAATATTGCCCTTTGTGTTCCTTGCTCTCACCCCAATTTGTACATTGAAGATCTAACACCCAGTGTGATGATATTGGAGAATGGGGCCTTTGAGAGGTAATTAGGTAATGAGGTCATGAGGGTGGGGCCCCTTGATGGGATTAGTGCTTTTATAATAAGAGGAAGAGAGACCAGAGCTCTTTCTCTCTGCCATGTGAGGACACAGGGAGAAGGTGGCCTTCTGGAGGCCAGGAAGGGAGCCCTCCCCAGGAACTGAATCTGCTGGCACCTTGAACTTGCATTTCCCAGCCTCGTAGACTGTGAGAAATAAATGTCGTTTAAGTCACCAAGTCTATGGTATTTGGTGATAGCCACCCAAACTGACTAGGACTCTAACCACCAGAATCCTTCTTGTCTTTCCAGGTCCAGTTGAAATGCTAATCCTTCATGGAACATTTGATAGAGGCAGTGATGATAATGATAGATCATATTTTTAACTAGAGGTAAGAGAGTAATATTTAGACTTCTATTTGTCAGAGGCTGGGTAAATGATTTTGAGTGATTATCTCATTGAATTCTCATTATAAGCTTATGACTTGGAACCATTATTATCTGCATTAGGCATTCTTTGTTTGTTTTGAAACAGGGTCTTGCCCTCTTGCCCAGACTGGAATACAGTGGTACAATTATGGCTCACAGCAAACTTGACCTCCTGGGCTCAAGAGATCCTCAGGCTTAGCCTCCTGAGTAGCTGGGGCCACAGGTACACACCACCAGGCCCAGCTAATTTTTAAAAGTTTACATCAAGTATTCTTTGTCCCAGAATTCCATAATTATAGAAATGCTCTATTATGGCCTTGGATCAGACATAGCTGGATTTGATTCCAAGCTCTAAAACTCACTGGAGTAGCTGTATAACCTTAAACAGATTTAACTTTTCAAAACATATATGTACAAGAATTAAAAGAATTAACAAGTCATAAGCACAGCTGTCGTCCTGGGATGTTCCCTCACCAACAGCCCAGAACGCCCTGTGCCTCCCTCTTGTGTTAAATCCCATGCCATCTCAGTTTTGGCTTACTCTTTTATTTCGGTGGAGCACATCCTCTAGATGCATTCCAACAAACTAAACAGGATCCAGAAGGCTATGTTTATGAAACCTTGTATGTCTGAAATTGTATTTATTTGACTGCTTGTTTAAGAGGTGCCTGGTTCCTCCTCTTCCTGAGCTCTTCTGGGGTTCATCAGTGTTAAACAGCTTGTTTCTTTTTTTTCCTCATTGCCAACGTGGATTCTGGTTTTCTCATGTTTGCCGAGTCAGTTTCTATTTATCCTTGTGCTTCCCACCTTCTGAAATTGTGTAGCTGTTTTCTCCCCACAGTCTTTTTTTTCTTGTGAGTCTATGCCTCTTTTTAAACCCCTTTATTGTAATAAAATTTTATTGTGCTTCTAGAAGGAACACAGGCACCCACAAGTATTCAGACCACCATTTTAATGAGAAGTGTAGGGAAAAAAATTCATGTTTTTTTAGCATGAAAATTTAGAAGGATGACTAGAGTTCTCATCCATACAGGTCATACCTCTTTTACATAAAGGCTGGAAAACAAGAGGAGGAGTTGGGATGATTTGGTGCAAATTTTTGTTAAAGTTCTTTAGGGACATTCAGATAGAAACTTTTTGGATTTTTTGGATAGAAGAGCTTAAAATTTAAGAGAGAATTCTGGGTTAGATAAGGATATATGCAAGTCATCAGTAAGAAGGTGTATTAGGTCATGCTATAAAGAAATACGTGAGGGTGGGTAATCTATAAGAAGAGAGGTTTATTTGGTTCGTGGTTCTGCATGGGGATGGCACTAAACCCATTCACGAGAAATCCATCCCCATGATGTAATCACTCCCACCAGGCCCACCTTCAATACAATCACTCTTACCAGGCCCACCTTACAATTCAGCATGAGATTTGGGCAGGAACACACATGCAAACAATATCAGAAGGAGACAGTGAGGAGACCACGTAGGGAGAGCAAAGCATGGTGGACCCAGTATCACTAAGAGTGATTTATAGAAGAGATTCGACTATTTCCCAGGGTTTTGTTTTGTTTTACTACTCCTCAATTTCTGAGATTAAAACAATTAAGCAAAACTCCAAACTTTTTAATTTTTTAAAATAGACTTCCTTTATTGAATCAATTTTAAATTCACAGCAAGATTGACCAGAAAGTACAGAGAGTTCCCATATCCCCCCTGCCCCCACACATGCACAGTTTCCCATGTTGTCAACATTCCCTACCACAGTGGTACATTTATTACAATTGACAGACCCACATTAACACGTCATTATCACCCAGAATCCATTGTTTCCATTAGGGTTCCCTCTTGGTGCTGGCTAATGTATGGGTTTGGACAATCTATGGGTATGACACCTATCCACCATTACAGCATCATCCAGAATAGCTTCACTGCCCTAAAAGTCTTCTGTGTGCAATCCTCCTCTTTTTAGAGATGTATGCAATTTTCTCTGATTTCCAGCATTGCTTTCTGAATTTCAGCCTACTTGACACTGTAACAATGAGATGATGGTGTGCAGAAAGCTAAGATAGAGGTGGGGTTGCTCCAGAAACTATAAATTATCTTCAGAGGTCTAAGAGATTTACAGCACTGTGCTAAAAACTGCCTTCCTCTTTAAACATCCACAAACTGCAAACAGGCTGGAACTAGCCTCTCCACTATAGAAATGGATCATCCCAGCTCATGATCCAATAAATCTTGGCAGGGAGCTGAACACCCTGGCAACATTAGCATGACAGTGCCATAGAGTTACTAAGCAAAGTCACACATACGCTGTACTTACTACATTCAAGCATGGTATATGTAACCTCCTTGAGAGAGAAAAAAGTTAATCACTCAAAATGAGAGGCTTTGCCTTTGTCAGAGTTGGGAATCATTGCCCATGTGGTGTGGCCTCTATGAAAGGAATCAGAAGAATACAACTCACTACTCATGATGAATTTCTTGACAGGATCTAAATTTTTCTCCAGATCAAACATTGAATCTGCATAGGTGTGTGGATAGGTATTTTGTTAGAAGCTTAGGAATCTGTGCTGTAAAGCAAAATAGAGACACGTTTAATCTGAAAACAATTAGTCATCAAGATGATGAAAAGATCATGGGGCCCTGTAGACAGTCTCTTTTTGAGTGAAATCACTTAAAACGTATTCTGATTCTGCTAAGACAATGGTTTTTAATCTTGCCTGCTCATTAGAATCATGAGGTAAATGTCTAAAAACTAATTCCCTGGATGTCACGCATAAAGTTCTGATTTAATTGGACTGAGTGGGGCCTGGGTATCCGGCTATTTTAAAAGTTCCTTTCAGTGATTCTACATGTAGCCAAGGCTGGGATTTGCAGTATGAGTTGCCTTGACCTATACTCCCAATAGCTGGATTGGGTGATCTGCTGGATGGAGTTTAGTGGTCTATTCCGACGTCAGCATCCACTGACTAAAGTGACCAAGTAGCAAGGATACAATAACATGACTTCTGCTGAATGAATGTTAAGTAAATGAACCTTCTCACATTACAGATAAGAAACAGAGGCTGAAAGAGGAGAGGGTCCTCACTCAGGGTCATTTGATTAGATGAGAGGCAGAAAGGAGAGTGGAACCAGGTCCTGAATCAAGTAGTCTAACACAGCCTAGACTTAGTTGTCTTTGTCTGTAAATAGGTTTCTATACCAAATCCCATCAATCGCCTCACCTGGTATGCTTCCAACAGCCGTAACGTATCAGCACTACCCGGAACACGAGAGAGCAGGGCCCCTCCATCCAGTGGTCCCATGAGTGTGTCTCAGGGGCCTTTTCATGCAGAGCCAGCTTGGGGAGAGAAGGATCAGGATAGACCAGGATTTGGGTGCTTTACCCCTGTTTCAAGCAGAGCAACTCTAGTTTTATCTGTTTTCTATTTTGGTCTTCCACAGAAACAATATTTATTTATTTAAATTTATTTTTGAGACAAGGCCTTACTTTGTTGCCCAGGCCAGAGTGCAGTGGCACAACCAGGGGTCACTGCAGCCTCCACCTCCCGGGCTCAGTGGATCCTCCCACCTCAGCCTCCTCAGTAGTTGGGTCTACAGACACATGTCACCACCCCTAATGTATTTTTTTTGGAGACACGCTTTCACCATGTTGCCCAGGCTGGTCTCGAAGTCCTGGGCTCAAGCAGTCCTCCCACTTTGGCCTCCCAAAGTGCTGGGTTTACAGGTTTGAGCCACCACACCCAGCCTGTTTATTTTTTAGAGATGGGGTCTTGCTCTGTCATCTAGGCTGCAGTGAAGTGGTGCAAACATAGCTCACTGCAGCCTGAACCCCCGAGACTGAGCGATCCTCCCAACTCACCCACCTAAGCAGCAGGGATTATAGGTGTGAGCCACAGTGACCAGGAGCAAAAAAAAAAAAGAAAATTTTTTCCAAGAACCGAATAAGGAAGGAATATGAAGGAAACTGTTCAATGCTAAGAAACAGAAAAGCAGTATTAAAAGTGATAAAGTGATTTAGTCCAATACATTCTCTAGTGTTACATCTTTTATAAGAGATAAACAAGACTGAAAAGTTAAAATCTAAATCCAAAGCCTTAGTAGATGATGATCCACTCAAAAATAGCCTCTCACTCCGTCCCCATATTTTCATACATTTTTCCTCCCTCTTTATTTTCACAGTTATAATCACTGGCTATAGAATGCCCAAAACTTCCAGAATAAGTAACAATATTGAACATCCTGTATTACTCCTGATTTTATTAAAAACACCTATAATATTTGAATGTTAAGGCTCTTTGTTGTTGAGATGGATCTTTTCCATGATGTTAAGGAAAAGTCTGTTATAGGAAAGTCTACTGGAATTAGAGAGAATTTTAAGCCTCGGGGGGGAAAAATCATATGCTTTATCTTATTTCAGCTATAGGTGTGAAATATTGCTAGATTTTCAAGTATCAGTCCTTCTTGTATTTCTAGGTAAATATTTCTTGGTTATCTTGGCTTTCTTTTAATGCACTCTTTTTGTTTTAATTTATTTTGCAAGAATTTTGGTTGCACAGGAAGTTGCAAAGATAGTACAAAGAGGTCCTAAGCTCTCTTCACCAGTTTCCCCCAGTGGTCACATTTGATGTAACTATAGCACATCCAAATCAGGAAATTGATACTGGCACAACTGTGTGTGTGTGTATGTGTATGTATGTATGTATGTGTGTGTGTGTGTGTGTGTGTGTGTGTTGTGTGTGTGTAGTTTTTTTCTTCCTGTCTCTAGTTATTGGCAATTTTTGTGGAGAAACATAAGATATATCATTTTAACCATTTTTATTTTTATTGTACAATTCAGTGGCACTAAATATTTTCACAATGTTGTATAACCATCACCAGTATCCATTTTCAGAACTTTTCATCATTCCAAACAGAAGCTCTGTACCCATTAAACAATAAGCTCTCCCCTCCCATTTTCTCCTCCACTCAGCCCCTGGAAGTCATTATTCTATTTTATGTCTCTATGTATTTGTTTACTCGAGGTCTTTTAATATACTCTTGATTTTAATTTACAACTTTGCATGAATGTTTCTATTTGTGTAGTTTTATCATTTTGATGCTTTACCAGATATTGTCAGAGAGTTTGCATTTTCACAAATTGGACCCGATAGTTTTTCATCCTTTTCTATTTTCTGGAACAATATATATTACACTGGAATTGGCTATTTTAAAATTGAAATTTTAAAGAAACACCATGATAATATCATCTGGCCTAAAATCTTTAAAAAAAAATTCTCTTAAAGATTTACTGGGGATGACCTACACTTTAGTTAACTCACTCTTGGTGTTTATGATGAGAGAAGTTGGGCAGAACTGCACATAGAGAGAACCATAGAAACCTTAAAATCATTAGAAGGTCAGGGCTTGGAGAGACCTCCACAATCTCTCAATCTTATCTCCTTATCTACTGACAAGGACTCTGTCCCCCAGAGAGGACAAGGAACTTTTTCCAACCTTGAGCCAAGACAAACATCCAGCTCCTGACTCTCCTCCAATGAAAGGATGCACCACTTAAATTCTCATCTCTCTTGGAAGTGAATCAATATAATCAGACTGATGTAAGAGGAAGATAGTGTTAGAGGTTTTTCCAAAATGTTGTTGAGAATTTGCAGTTGTATTTCCTTCTAAGAACTCTCCTCTAAAGGCGGAATATTATCAGAATTTCCCTTCCCTGGGTGCGGAGGAGGTCGGAGGCTGGCCCAGGTCAGAGCTTGTGGAGGGCGTGGCTGTGACCCAGGACTCAGGAGAATGCTGAGGTTCAGGTGGGGAGCATCATCAGTATGTGGGCTGCATGCTAAGCAAGTCACATGGTCAAGAAAGGTCAAGGCAGCCATGGAAGGCCAGAGAGGTGTAAACAGAAATAAACAAGAATGTAAATTAGTACGATCTTTATGAAAAACAGTATGAAGCTTTCTCAAATAACTAAAAATAAAACTACCATTTGGCCCGGCAATCCCACTACTAGGATTTATTTCCCTTTGGGCATATACTCAAACTAGCTTTACCCATTACTTTGGGTATATGCCCAAAGGGAAACAAATCATCATATCCAAAAGATACCTGCACACATGTTTATCACAGCACTATTCACACTAACAAAGATATGGACTCAACCTAAATGTCCATCAGTGGAGGACTGAATAAAGAACATGTGTTATAGAAACAAAATGGAACAGCATTCACCCAGAAAAAAAAAAAAATGACATCTTGTCTTTTGTAGCAACATGGTTGGAACTGGAAGCCATTATCCTAAGTGAAATAACTCAGAGACAGAAAATCAGATATCACATGTTCTCACATACAAGTAGGAGCTAAAAAAAGGGTACATGTGAAATATAGAGTGGAATAAGACACGGAGACTACAAAAGATAGGAAGGTGAGAAGGGAGTTAGGGTTGAAAAACCACCTATTGGGTGCAGCATTCACTGTTGGGGTGATGGGTACACTAAATGCCCAGACTTCACTATGCAACATATGAATGTATGAAACCTGCACTTGTACCCCCTAAATATATAAAAGTTAAAAACAAATAAAATGACAAAAAATAAATAAGTAAATCAATAGTGAGGAGGACAGTGAGCCACCTAGAAAAACAGGACAGGCTGTCACTGGTGGCTTTTAGTGTCATCACATTGTAGTCCCTGAGAGCAATCACTCAACACAGTCACCTGATCAATTTTTTTTTTTTTTTTGAGTCAGAGTCTCACTCTGTTGCCCAGGCTGGAGTGCAGTGGCACAATCTCAGCTCACTGCAATCTCTGCCTCCAGAGTAGCTGGGATTAGTGGCATGTGCCACCACACCCAGCTGATTTTTGTATTTTTAGTAGAGACAGGTTTTCGCCATGTTGGCCAGGCTAGTCTTGAACCCGTGACCTCAGGTGATCTGCCCACCCCAGCCTCCCAAAGTGCTGGGATTACAGGTGTGAACCACCATGCCCGGCCCTCGTTTTTCTAGAAGGAAAACTGGGGCAGGATCACATTGAGGGTTCCTCTCTTCGTATAACTTTCTTCCCTTTCCTTCTCAGCACTTGGTGCAAATTGGTTGGAAGCCTAGTTTGTTTTTGACAAGTATATTGCAGTCCATGGCCTTGAGTTTGTATTTCCATATACAATAGGTTGCAAGCATCTTTGGGACTGAACTCTTCATTCTCTTGAGAAAAAGATTAGCCTTGCCTTGTCTGAGTGGCTGGGAAGCTACGATTTTAGGTGTGGGTCCATGAGCCATCACTAAGCAATAGGCTCTGGGTTCAGGGATACCATCTGGATCCCAAATGGGGGAACACTGTGTGGGTGTTAACAGTTTCTGAGGATTGACTCCAGAGAATCACTGAATTTCTTCAGGACTTATTTTCACATCCCTTATCCCCACAACAGCCTATGACTTACAGTCTAGATGTTAACATCCTCATGATATCAATTAGAGCAGGTAAGGATACAACCAGTAAAAGGCAAAGCTAGGACTAGCATCTAGATTGTCAAAGCCGTTTCAGTAAAATGAAGTAGACTATAAAGTAGATGAAAAGTAAAAATTAGTGGGGCATGGTGGTGTGTGCCTATAGTTCCAGCTACTTGTGAGGCTGAGGCATGAGAATCACTTGAACCCAGGAGGCAGACATTGTACTCCTGCCTGTTTTTTGAGACTGTCTCAAAAAAACAAAAAAGTAAAGATAAAATATAATTTAAAATTCTAATGTACTCCAGCATGTTTTTTGAGACTGTCTCAAAAAAACAAAAAAGTAAAGATAAAATATAATTTAAAATTCCAATGAAGTAGAAAATAACAGTATGGCTAAGCAAGGCTCCTAAAATAATTTTTTATTTTGTGAGACAGTCTTGCTCTTGTTGCCTAGGCTGGAGTGCAATGGTGTGATCTCAGCTCCTCACTGCCTACTTGGTTCAAGCAATGCTTCTGCCTCAGCCTCCTGCATAGTGGGGATCACAGGCATGCACAACCATGCCCAGCAAATGTTTGTAGTTTTAGTAGAGATGGGTTTTCACCATGTTAAACAGGCTGGTCTCAAACTCCTGACCTCAGGCGATCTACCCGCCTTGGCCTCCCAAAGTGCTAGGATTACAGGTGTGAGCCACCACACCCGGCCTCTTTTTTTTTTTTTTTTTTCCAGACAGGGTCTTACTCTGTCACCCAGGCTGGAGTGCAGTGATATCATCTTGGCTCAGTGCAGCCTCAACCACCGGGTTCAGTGATCCTCCCACCTCAGACTCCTGAGTAGCTGGAACTACAGGCACACACAACCATACCCAGCTCATTTTTTATAGAGATGAGATTTCACCGTGTTGCCCACGTTGGTCTTGAACTCCTGGGCTCCCAAAGTGCTGAGATTACAGGCATGAGCCACTGCACCCAGCCTGAAAGGAGTTTTAAGAAAGTGTTTGAGCTGGTGGCCACAGGTTGGATTTCCTGATAGGCATGAATTCCGGAAGAGGCAGGATCCCCAAAATCCTGATTAGTAATTGCAGTCAGAGCCACAGACTATGGGTCTGAGAGTGGAAACATTTTAGGAAGAGGTGGGCTGTACTTGAAGGGCTGTTTTCCACTGACTTTTCCCTAAAGAACAAAACCCAGAGTAAATCAGCAGTTCTTCCCTCTTCCTGCCCCACTGATTTGATCTCAGCCACATAAAATGCACCGTGCACCATTTCTTGTTTGACCTGTGGCTTTCATGCTTTGAGACAAGGCCTCATTCTGTTGTCCAGGCTGGAGTGCAGCAGTGCGACCAGGGCTCACTGCAGCCACATCCTTGCAGTCTCAGAGGATCCTCTCACCTCAGCCTCCCGAGTAGCTGGAACTACAGGCCCGGGCCAAAACATCTAGCTAATTTTTGTAGAGATGGGGTTTTGCCATGTTTCCCAGGCTGGCCTCAAACTCCTGGGCTCAAGTGATCCTCCCATATCAGCCTCCCAAAGTGCTGAGATTACAGGTGTGAGCCACCATGCCCATCCTAGCAGCCCTTCTTCTTTCAGATCATTAAGATCTCAGTATATTAACAGGAAATAATATGCACTCAGCACAGCAAAGTGCCTTTTTATGAAGCTGAAGTTCCTAACCCTGGCAGTACATTGGCATCATCTGGGAATTCTCAGCAACTCCAGAGGCCCAGGACCAACCACGGGACAATTAAACCAGCAGGAAGTGAGGCTTCAGGCATCTGTGTATTTTAAAAGCTCCCCCAGTGATTCTAATAAGCAGCAAGGCTGCAAACCACTCAGCTGGGGCTTCCTTCGCTGTTGGCTGGGTCTTGGCCCTGTGCTCTTACTGGGAAATGTGGATCTAAGCAGTCGGGGTTGTCGGGGCCACTGTCCTATCCCTGGAACACTCTTGTGCTCCCATTTCCACTCCTATAAATAGGGGGTGTATTAGTCCATTTTGACACTGCTGATAAAGATATACCGGAGACTGGGCAATTTACAAAAGAAAGAGGTTTTATGGACTTGGAGTTCCACATGGCTGGGGAGGCCTCACAATCATGGCAGAAGGTGAAAGGTATGTCTCACATGGCAGTAAGCAAGAGAAGAGAGCTTATGTAGTGAAACTCCCCTTTATAAAACCATCAGATCTTGTGAGACTTATTTACTATCATGAGAACAGCATGGGAAAGACCTGCCCCCCATGATTCAATTACCTCCCACAGGGTCCCTCCCACAACACGTGGGAATTCAAGATGAGATTTGGCTGGGGGTCACAGCCAAACCTATCAAGGGGCATGCAGGAGCAGAGGGTAGGGTACCATAGGGGAGAGCCTCCCCTCACTCATCGTCCAGGGTTCCCTTTCATCACCCTGGGGTGGGCTCAGAGAAATCCCAGGGGGTGTATGAGCATCATCAGGACTATTTCACAAGCCAAGTGCCTGATCTCTGCAGCTGAAAGCAACCCAAGATATGCAGATGGGTCAGAAGGAGCCGTGAAAGGCCCAAACTCAGCAACTGACTTTATCTCCTTCTTTCTTGGAAGACGTGGATCTACTCCCTTCTGATGCAGGTAGCCCAATTCATTTATCATTATTTCTAAAACAGGCCAAAGCGAGAAATGTCACATTCTCATTTTATAGACCTGGAATTAAATATAAAACTGTTTAGGTTTATAAAGGAAGATGCTGTTCTCTTAGCCAGCTGCGGTAATGATTTAAAGAGGAGACATTATACCTAGATGTAAACATGAGAATAATAACAAAGGATAGTTTATTTAACTGACTGTGGTTCTTTATCAGAGATTATTAGAATCTTGACTGTTTATTAGCTTTCATAATGTAATTTGTGCTTTTCTTTATTCATTACATGTCCTTAAGGCCACATTGTTTTTAGCCTTTTATGACCCTTAAGGAGGACAGAAAGTTATAAGACCAGCATTTTCCAAAATGTGTGCCAGTAGATGTTGTGGGGAGGGGGGAAAGAAAAATTATGTGGTCAAATACATTTGGGAAGCATTAGATTCAATTAGTTTAAACAGGTTCTTTTGCTACAGATCTATAATATGCCATGTGTATTACAAATCCTCGGGAGTGGCCTATAGCATACAGTGCTTGCGAAACTTATTTTTCTGTAAAATTCATTTTTCAAGGACCAGCTTATGGGACAAGGAGGTTAAGTGCCAACAGAACATACTTTGAGAAAAGCAAAATTAGGCAGAAAGAAGCAACAAAGCCTATTATTTTAATTTGCTGAACATTAGTGAGCTTAAGTTGACAGACTTCAGCTGTAACATATTTAAATCTGGTATATTAAAGAATGTGTTGATTTCAAAATGCAGTAGAAGGCTAGGATGTACTGCCAACAAAGAAGTGTCAGTTGCTTACTAATGAGCTAAAGGAATTGCATTGGCTATACTGACTCAAAACTGTTTTGAGTTTTCCTGAGAGTATAATAAAGCTTCATTATTTCTTTAAACTTATAAAAAGATTGAAGACAAGAAATTCAATAAATTTCTTGACCTGGACTTCAAACTTCAGTAAAGGGATTTGAGCAGCAATATCATCAATAATTGAAGTAGAAATTTCTGTATTAAGAGAATAATCATGCTGCCATCCAAAAAAATAGTCCTTAAGGCTGGGTGCCACAGCTCATGCCTGTAAATTCAGCACTTTGTGAGGCTGAGGTGGGAGGATCACTTAGAGGCCAGGGGTTCAAGACCAGCCTGGGCAACATAATGAGACCCTGTCTCTACACAATAGAAAAAAATTTAGATAGGCATGGTGATTGCACCACTGACCTTTAGCCTGGGTGACAGAGTGAGACCCTGTTTCAAAACAAAAGTAATCCTTAAAGATCACAAAAGGTAGAATATGTTAGTCACAGTTCTCCAGAGAAACAATAGTGTATGTGATGGGAGGATGAGGTGAGAAATGTAAAGAGAGAGAGAGAGAGAGAGATGGAGACAGAGAGACATAGAAAAATATTGATTTTAAAGAATTATCTCACACCACTGTACTGGCTGATAAATCCCCAGTCTGCAGGGTAGGCTGGCAGGCTGGAGATTCAGGGAAGACTTGATGTTGTAGGTTGGGTCCAAAGACAATCTGCTGATGGAATTTTCTCCTTCTGGGGGGAGATCAGTCTTCAGCTGATGAGACCCACCCATATAATGGAAGGTAATCTGCTTTACTCAGAGTCTACTGATATAAATTTAATATCGTCTGAGAAATAGCTTCTCAGGGATATCTAGACTAGTGCTTGACCAAGTATCTGGATACCATGGCCTGCCCAAGTTGACACATAAAATTAACTGTTATAATGACTTACAATAAAAACAGCCTAAATTATGTAAGCTTAAAATCATCTGCATCAACATCCTATTGGGACTCTAAGATATCTTTAAAATTAAGAATAAATCAGTTAGTGAAATTATTCTATGAATCAGCCAACTATTCTGTTGCAATTATTTAGACCAAGGGTTGACAAAATATGACCTACGGGCCAACTCTGGCCCTGTTTTTAGATGGCCCATGATTTAAGAATGGTTTCTGCATATTTTAAATGGGAAAAAATCAGCAGTAGGATAATATTTAATGACCCATGGAAATTATATGACACTCAAATTTCAGTCTCCATCAAAAGTTTTATTGGAACATGGACAGCTACACTCATTTGTTTACGAGTTGTCTATGGTTGTTTTGGACTATACTGGCAGAGTTGAATAGTTGCAGCAAAAACTATATGGGCCCAAGGCCTAAAATATTTACCATTTGGCCCTTTACAGAAAAAGTTTCCTGACTCATGATTCAAATAAAGCAACTGATAGAATAAATTTTTACTATGCAACTAGATTGAATTGGCATCCTATTATAGCCTGAAGAAGACATTTGTGTAGGATGACAGTAGGCATAATATGTTATTTGCAGCAGCAAGGGATGATATCTACATTCTGTAGAATAATTAAGCTTCCAAACACTATTTTAATGATATAAACACTATGCTTTTTCTTTGAGTAGAGTAGGAAAGAGTCTCCCCCTCCTCTGTTAACAACCTGAAAGCAAATATAATAATCACATCAGATCTGAACATCATATCACATGTTCTAATATATTCAAAAATATTTGAAAACATTCAATTCACTTACAAAGTATTTGAGAAGTTACAATTTTAAACTGGTGTGCTGGAATGTGCTAGAATCTGGCTGACACTCATCTCAAGAAAGTGATCGTGGTAAGTAAAGTTCCCTCTCATGGGTCACTGCACAATGGACCTCTGAGAAGAACCTTCAAATTTCTTAAAAGAGCATTTCCCCCAAACATGGATGCTAAAGTCTTGTGGGAAAAAGGGCAGCCTTCTGTGACAGTTTAAGGCTTAGAACAATTTTGGAAACTGAGGTGTACTAGCTAGGAAGTTTCTCTTTTGTAGTGATAATTAGCCTTGAAAGGCATTATTAGAGAACAGTAATATTTTATGTCAGTGATTTTCAAGGTGGGTCCAGATACCTATAAGGAATTCATCATAATCTCAGCAATTTACAAGACTCTTTTGTTCGGCCATTAAAAGGAATCTGTATTACTTTTGTTTACTATACTGGCTCAGATGGTTGCATCTTTGGGGCAGGACCAAATGAATACATTTGAACTGTTCAAGATAAAAGAACTTTTCCAACTAAATCAACTTTCTTAGAACCACGTTTCTCCACCTGTGGCAATGGACCCTGAGCCAGAAAGTAAACTCCTTGCCCTTCCTTAAAGAGACAATGCGTGGAAAGTGTTTAGCTCAGTGGCTGACCCGTACTGAATGCTCATTAAAAATTAATAATGAGGATTGTAATCTATTTTATTAATAAAATTAGTATATATTTGAGAGAAGTGGGGTGTGTGTGTGTGCGTGAAACATTATTATTGCTATCATCTCTAACAAGTGCAGTTCCTAGTTTCATTCTCTATAACAAGAATATAGAGAAAGGGACAAGGGCATTCAGAACTAGAACAGGCTGTCCTCAATTACTTGTCCTCATGCCTAGTAATATAGGAATGGGGTACGATGTAAATAAATGTCACAGCAGATGCAGTAATTGAGGAAGCAAAGGGAACTGGAGAACCACTGAGCTGGGAGTTAGGAGACATGACTTCCAGTCCTGGGTCTCCTACTCACTGTAACCATAAGCAAATCGCCTTCTATCACTGGGTCTCATTTTTCTCATCTACAAAATAAAGGATTTGTACAAGATGACTTCTCTGATCTATTCTAGCCATGAAAGTCTGATATACTGACAGGTGATCACAAGAGCAGAGAGTGGTGACATTCCCATGTTTATTCATGCTGAGAGATACAGTAATAAGATATGTTGGACTGTTTCCAATTATCTGTATCCAGTATATATTATCACTATTGGACTATATCCAACACATCTTATTACTATGAGGCTGGTGCAAAAGTAATTATGGTTTTTGTCATAGAAAGTAATGGCAAAAACTGTGATTACCTTTGCACCACCCTAATATATGATTATTGTCTGGAGCACAGTAGTAATCATAAGAGCTAATAGTTCAATGCTTCCTAGGGGCCAGGCACTGTGTGAAGGACTTTCTACAATTCGCTTATACAAAGCTTACAAATACTCTAGGAAGAAATCTTATCCATGTTTGCCAGATAAGGAAACTGAGGCACAGTAACTTGAGTAAGTATCAGTGTTGGGACTACAGGCATGAGCCACTACACCTGGCCTTAAGTATCTTGTCTATACAGCTCATAAATGATAAAGGTAGATGAGTGGATGTTCAAAAATTATTTGTTGGATGAATGAATGAATAAATAGGTAAAAGAGAAAAACTAGGCTTTTACTGGCCCAGATCTTTTATTCCAGTCTAGCTGGGCAATGTGAAAAATCTGTCTTGGCCACCTAAGACGGCAGGTTCTTCCCAGGTCAAATATAACCTTCTCTTGAGCTGGGTCTCCTACACTCTGACTCACGAGTCTATTTGACCTCCAGCCATCATAGGATGGCTCTATTATTATGGTTCAATTCTTTCAGGAGTTGTGACACAAAAGATTGTTTTCTTTATTGAGTCTTTTAAGGGTGCCAGGTGGTATTTATTAAAATGAATTATTTATTTTGCTTTGAGCAAGTTGTGATTCAATAAATTCTAAAGTTTATAATTTCTTTCTAAACCTTTTTGTGTTCAAATACTCCAGAAAGAATAATTTCCTTGTTATATCACTTGTAGCTAAAAATAAATTTGAACAGGCCATGCTTAATATTCAATTAAATATGAGCATTTTTTTCAAATTCCAGCCTCCTTATTGGTGGCCAATGGCAATAGCACTTATTTGATGTGGCCATCATAGAAGAGAGGTGAGTCACAAATAGACTGCCTCACAGAAGAGATGATTCACAAACACAATATGTACTAGTGCCCAGGAAACAGAAAGAGTGAAAGACAGAGAGAAGGGAGAGAGAGAAGAAAGAAAGGAAGGAGGAAAAAAAGAAGAAGGAAGGAGGGAGGGACTCAAAACCTCAAGTAGGTAACTGTGAGACTCTACTGTCTCAAGTTGTTAACCAACTGCCATTCCCGGGAAGCCTTTTCGTCTCAGCCCTTTACCACTATTCCACTTACATGAAAACCAGTAGAAACTCAGGTTGTACTGTCTCAACGTAAAATGAGGTTTCTGGCCAGATTTGTATGTTACATCAAGAAACACAGACCCGAGTTAAATTGCAGGCGGTTCTTTTTCTCTGCTAAGTGAAACAGAGATCCCAGTTCAAAGTCTAGTTTAACACCTTGGATAAGTCACTTACTAGGTAGTCTTAGTGTTCTCATCTGTGAAATGAGGATGACACAGAGAAATGGTTTTAGTATAACAGAAGCATAATCAGAGTTGGGTTTTGTTTTTGTTTTTGTTTTGTTTTTGCATGACAACTTA